>PVHP010004267.1:24825-72322 GCA_004024765.1 Zapus hudsonius
ATCTATAAAAAAATTAAAAAATAAAAATAAAACTATGAGAATAATAGAAAGGACTCTCTTCGACTTAACCAAATATCTACAAAAATATAGCATTATTCTCCATAGTGAAAGAAACCCCCTTAAGACTGGATATAAACATTAAGTACCAGTTGTTACCATTATGCATCCTCATGGAAATACCTATAATTCCCTCCAACTTTCCAGAATTTTTTGATATCTCTTTTCTAATGTCATTCTCACCATCTAATTCAACATAATGCCTAAATAGTGCAATTTTCACTAGAATTAATTCAAACTGAAACCTAGACCTCAATGTAGAACAGAAAACTCCCAGAATTAAAGATAAAAAGAAAAATAGAATGAAAAAATTAAATACAAGTAAATTAAATTAAAACATAAAATATTCAAAAACTTTAGGATAAGTTTAAAAGTTATAACATATTATAATGGAAATACAACAAACATAAAGGAATAAAAAATTTTGAAACAATAATTGCTAAGAACTTCCCAAAACTAGTGTACTCTCTCCTATACTAGGCACTACATAATCAAATAAGTATATTAAATTTATAGGTTTATATGGATCCATTATTATAATTCAAGAGTTCTGCAATGTGGAGTCCCTTCAGTATTAGTTCGCAAGGTGTGCCATAACAAAAATGTCACAGACTAAATCTAAATAAAGAGATGTTTTCTCACAGTTCTAGAGGCTAGATGTCCAAGTTCTTAGTGTCATCAGATAGATTAGTAGCTTCCTGATGTCTGTCTCCTTGACTTCAGATATCTGCATTCTCCCGTCTGGACATGGATATTCTAGTCTCTTTTTTTATAAGGACAACAATCAGCCTGTCATAACAACCTCATGTTACCCTGATTACTATCCCAAATTGATCATATCTCCAAATGCGGGCACATTCTAAGGTGGTGGGTTAGGATTTCAACATATGGATCTGAAGAGAATACAGTCCGTCCCATGAGTCCTTCCCTCCACCTCCACCTTCCCAAACGTTTCTGATATCTTGTTTCCTAACGGGTCAAATTCTTTTTGCAAGTTCTATTTCTTCACCCAGAACCCTTTCCTATTGTTTAAACTGGATCTGAGGAGAAGGAAAGAAAAAGAGAAATGAACTTAATCCGCCACGTTTACCCTGGATGCCCTCCCCAATACCACCTCCCACTGAGCAGCGTTCCTGCTCGTCCCTTAAGTCCAAATTCCTTTGAAACGGCTTGAGTCTACAAACAGGTTCTAAACAATAACGGTTTCTTATATTAATATTTTACTTCCTGAATATTCGATACCATATTATGTTCATTTGATTGATAAATATGAATTTATAAGATATGAATTTATTGGCTCCTTTATTCATTCAAATTCGACTTTTGCTAAAGTTTCATGTAGTGGACCAGTGAACAATCATATCATGAAATCCACACTGCAGGAGTTTATGGGATTAAGCAGGAGGAAGTTCTCCATCAAGTCCTAAAATGGAAAGCACAGTGCCATCTCCTGGACAAAAGTATGCCTTCAACAACTAATTTCAGGTTAACTAAAAAGCAGTTACCAGGTCTATGTAGGCTAAGTAATCATGAAAATGACGGCCTGGGGAGTTCGCTCGGTGGATAAAAGCATTTGGTTAAAAGCCTGCTAAACCAACTTCCATCCGCCCCAGCACCCACATCAAGATTGAGGCAAGTGGCCGATACATCTGTAATCCCAAAATACCCATGGTAATGCAGAGCCAGGAGAATCCAAAAGCTGGCGAGGATGCAAAGAACGGTGCAAGCAGCAAAACAAGAGACCTTGTTCAAAAGAAGGCGAAAGGTGCCGGGTGTGGTGGCACACGCCTTTAATCCCAGCACTCAGGAGGCAGAGGTAGGAGGATCGCCATGAGTTCAAAGCCATCCTGAGACTACAGAGTAAATTCCAGGTCAGCCTGGACCTACCTCGGAAAAGGTAGGAGAGACCCTACCTCGGAAAAAAAAAAAAAAAAAAAAAGGTGGAAGGAAAGGACAGACACACAGAGGTTGTTGTTTGACCTCCACGTGCATATATACACACATTCATATATACAAACACAAATAAATAAAAATGATTATAACGGGATGAAGAGATGGCATAGCGGTTAAGGCATTTGCCTGCAATGCAGAATGACCTGTTTGATTCCCCAATGCCCATATGTGTCTAGAGTTCATTTTCAGTGACTGGAGGCCCTGGTGCACCCACTCTCTCTCTCTGTCTGCCTTTCTCTTTCTCTCTCAAATAAATAAAAATATTTTTTAAAAAATGATAATAACTCCAGGTTAAATAAGAGGGAGTATCAGATCGATGAGGAATAATTAATCGGTGTTGATCACTACAGTGATGAAAATCTCAGCTCTGAAGTCAAGACACCTATAACTAGCTAGGTTGACTTGTTAACACAGTCATGTAGGCGTGAGTCAAAAGTCTCTGGTAAACAAAGTGCAGATGCAGGTGACTATGTTCCAAAATAGTATGTGACCAAGTAGGGCTTCCGTGGACTGGGGACACCAACACAAGACTGTTCATACAGTGTTTCTAATTATGAACAATAAATAAGTTTTTTAAAAGTCTCTGGTAATGGTTAATGCTGCTGTCATGTGGTTGGTTAGAGAAAATGTTCTAGAGCCTCGCCCTCTCCCTGCAACGACAAATCAAGTGATCAATGCCACTCGACTGACATTTTTGTAGGAGCTGAAATTTGCTTGGCAGTCTACACATCATGATGATTCAAGCCAGGCTTTTATGGAATTGTTATTCATTTATTGTTTTTGTAGCTTGTTACAATGTGTGTGTGTGTGTGTGTGTGTGTGTGTGTGTGTGTGTGTGTGTGACAGAAGACAACCACAGGGTATTGGTGTGTGTGCGTGGGTGACAGGACAACACAGGGTATTGGTGTGGGGGTGGGGGTGGGATGGCTGTGTTTGGGTGGGTGAGTGGGTGGGGGTGTGGATGAGACAGGACAACACAGGGTAGTGGGCCTGCCCTTTCACCACCTTGCCTGAAGGCAGGGTCTCTCTTGTTTCTGTCACTGGGAAGGCCAGGCTAGCTGGACCATGACTCCACCTCCCATTGCCGCAGGCATACTGGAACACAGACGTAATGTCGGCTTTATGCTGACGCCAGGGCTGTGAAGTCCCACAAGCAGGCCCGCAGGAGCAGAAGCCTTTATCCACTAAGCCATCTCCCCAGCACCACTCCCGTCACCAAGCCAAGCTTTCTGAGATGGAAAAGAAACAGAATGCGTCTAAAAGGGCAGAATTAGATGTCTGGTGCCACTGTACCAGCCATGCGTGAACCAAAGCAGAACAGAAACCTCAGGGAATCAGAAGCATTGTCTGCATTCTGCGTGCTTACAGACTCATTTTCCCGTCGTCCTGGGAACACACATTTTGCTTGGTCAAGCAGACCTCAGGCAAGTGTATCCATCTCTCTGTGACAGCTGGAGAGCTGGGAGCCAGCCCAGTGCAGAGACACCAGCTGTGGAGAGCAGGGTGGCATCCGGGCTGTGGAGACCATTACACTTGATCTTAGCCAAAAGGCCGAGAAGCGACTGTGGAGACCATTATAGGAAGAGACAGACATGGCTCATCACTTCACCAGCCTCGGACCAGCCGGTGGAGGAGAAGCCTTGTTCTGAGACAGGGTGTCTGTGTAGAGCAGCGATGCCTGGCTCTCAAGTTCTCTGTGTCCTACAATGCATGGATGCGAGCCACAAGGTTCAGAAAACCTTTGTTGAACTCTGCCCAATGCCTTCTGGGGCGGCACACTGGGGTTGGGGTTTGTGCCCAAGCCCAGGGCTAACCTGGTCTGTAAGGACCTGTGGTCTAGGGAAGAGATGACAGTTTGCCTGAGAAAACCTGCCACAATCAAGGCCAGGTGACAAGGAGTGGGCATGGGGTGAGCTGGGTATTACTGGAACCCATCAAAATTCTAGTGTCTTCTAGTGACTTGAGAAAAGGGGTCGAGGGCACGTGTGACCCCTCACGCTGGAGTGTCTGATGACACTGAGGTAACTGTATGAGTGGTTTGAAGGAAATCTTCTATCTGGGTTTTGTTTCTATCTTTCCTGCACGTTAGAGACGGGGTGACCTTGCTATGATTGAGCGACTAGCTGGTACCGAGATAGCCCAGGGAAGCCCAGTCAGGAGATGATAAATGACACGTCAAAGTCATGAGCCTGAGGCCTCCGCCCCCCTTAGGAGTCTACTGAGGAGTGGACAAGTGTGTCTCCTTTTCTTTATGCCTCCTCTCCAGCTCCTTAATTAAATCACTTCCAGCTTTTCCTAAAGTCTCCTTGGCTTTGACCTCCTGAGGTCTGTCTTTAGCCTTCAACAGGGTCCTCCTCTCCAAAGCATGAGGGTGATAAGGTTTTTATCAGATAAGTTATGTCTGCTAATGGACCCATTAGTTGATATCGTGCTACTTTCAAATCATAGATCAACTTAAAACTGTTTGTATTTCGGGAGCTGGGGAGATGGCTCAGCAGCTAAGATGCACCTGATGGCCTGGGCTCCATTCCCCAGTACCCACAAAAAGCCAGATTCACATGCAGCCATAGTTTGTTTGCAACAGCTAGAGACCCTGGAGTACCCATTTTCTCTCCCTCTTTCCCCCCCTCCTTACAAATAAAAATATTTTTTAAAACAAACTGTATTTTCTTGTTTGTTTTTCGAGGTAGGGTCTCACTCTAGCCCAGGCTGACCTGGAATTCACTGTGTAGTCTCAGGGTGGCCTTGAACTCATGGTGATCCTACCTCTGCATCCTGAGTGCTGGGATTAAAGGCACTGTATTTTTAAGAAGGCTAGGATGGCTTTTCAGCACTCCAGCAGGCAGCTGGGAAGTGTGCTAGGCAAGGGACCCTCTGACTAGTCCAGGTGACTGTCTTATCCAGGACCAGAGCTGAGGACACAACAAAGTATATAACCAAGCACCACTCTACAAGAATCAAGGTCAATGCCAGCTTTGGCTAGAGAACAGATCAGCCCCTCAGACATCTCTATTGCTGAGCAGAATTATGAGTAAGTCCTTTCATTTGGTCTTCCCACCATCTTAGAGTCCAATGACCAGCAAAAAGAATGTAAGGCTGTTTAGCATCAGAAAAGGCTTGGCATAAGATTAAAGGGGATTGAACATGCTATAACCTTTGGGAAATCAAACCAATGACCACAAAACTATGACAACTCCTTAGTCTTTAAAAAATATTTATTCATTTACAAGTAGAAACAGAGAAAAAAGATGTGCCAGGGCCTCTAGCCAATACAAACGAACTCCAGATGCTTGCACCACTTATGCATCTGGCTTTATGTGGGTGCTGGGGAATCAAACTCGGGTTGTTAGGCTTTGTTTGCAGGCAAGCACTTTAACTGCTGAGCCATCTCTCCAGCCTGACAACTTCTTAGCTTTGATTTGGCTTTTTGCCTTTGCAAAAGACAACTTTATCCTAACTCACAATCTGCCTTAATGGATAGAGTTTTATTCTGATGTCACAGAAATGTAGATTTAGTCACAACAACGAGAATACTGAACCCACTATATCTTATTATTTAAGTGACCCTCCTAAAGTAAACATCCTACCAATATCCTGAGGGCAAGGAAAGTAGAGAGGACATGAGTACTTACAGAAGATCATGGTGGGGAGACCTGAGAGCCACACACACACATCTAGACATTGAGCAACCGTATCCCAACCCCAGAAAGGACAGCCTTTTCTGCATACTCCTTTCTAACTGCATTTTTGTGACATCTCTTTGTGCCTTGCATGTGTGTGTTTATGAGGCATGTCTGTAGGTGTGTGGATGTATTGTGAAGACTCATGCATGGAGGTTGAGGACAACGCGTGTGTCATCCTCAGGTCCATACAATGTCCAGATCTTTTTGGTCTCTCACAGGTCTGGAGCTGGATTGGCTGTCCCAGCTTCCCCAAAATTTGGATTGCAGGTGTGTGTTTACTAGCTGGGTGTTTTCCTGGGTCCTGGGGATTGAACTCAGGTCCTTGGGCTTGCAAGGCAAACACTAAGGCCATGTGATCCCTAGCCTCTCATCTCTTCCTTTGCAAAGCTCAATCTGATACTTATTTTAAATCCAGAGCTCATGCTTCCCCCCCCCCAACACTCGCCAAGTCCCCTCACAAAGCAGCTCTCAGGCAGGTAGGCAGGTGGGCAGATGAGCGGCTGAGCTACTCTCTGGACACTCCACCCAGATCCCAGGTCTCCCTACCTGATCTAACTGCGGTCCAAGGATATCTGGACTATTTTGGCAGGACAGAGTGAATCTCATTGCTCTCAAAAGCCAAACAGATATCAACCATGGCTTCCTGTATACTGACCACTCAACTCAACCACCAAGGTGATGGGCACAGAAAGGTCCTCCAGGATCTGTCTGCTGGGTGAATGAATGAATGAATGAATGAATGAACAAATTATTTCTGCCACAGTCCTTTCTTCCTTCACAGCCTTCCTTGTGGTAGTTTGAATAATGTCCCCCAAAAGAGTTTATAATTGTGTTTATTAAATTGTAAATTGTCTCCAGCCAGTTCTGGCTGGAGGAGGTATATCACCTTGGCCAGATCTTAGGGTTCAGCCGTAAGGTGTTTCTGGGATGGGTCTGGATTTTTCTAGCTATACATATGCAAAAAGTTTGAGCTCAAGCCTGGAGTTCCTTTTGTTTTCGAGTTTTGGAGTGTGCTTGCTTGAGGTGCTGGTGGTGGGCTTCTGTCTCTCTCTCTCTCTATCTATCTATCTATCTCTATCTCTCTCTCTCTCTCTCTCTCTCTCTACTTGAATCTGTGAAAGGGGGCCAGCCTTTTTTCCTTAACTCCCACTGGATCTATTCAATAAATATTTCCCTCCACCAAATTGTGCCTGGTTTGGAGATTCATCCCAGCAACATGTGGCTGACTACGACATTCATGAACAACACAAGAAAAGATTAGGTCTCAATTTTTGCTCTAAATGCTGGAAGAACACATACAAATACTGGACAACCAGTATCTTAGTTAAGATATTAGAATTCACTTTCACTGTTATTCCTCCAGACAAGTGTGCTGCTGTTTCCTGACATACCAGTAGGTGGCAGTAATGCCAACTGAATGCCTGTGTCTGGCCTGCCATCTCCAGCTGCTGTTTTGTTATTGGGAAGGTCATTTTGTTTTCTTTTTCTTTTTTTTTTTTATTTTTAAATATATATTTTATTTATTTATTTGTTAGAGAGAGAGAGAGAGAATGGGCACAGCAAGAACTCCAGACACATACGCCCTCTTGTGCATCTGGCTTTATATGGGCACTGGGGAATCGAACTCGGGTCCTTCTGCATTGCAGACAAATGCCTTAACCACTAAGCCATCTCTTCAGCCCGGTCATTTTGTTTTCTAGTGTAGTTTAGAAGGAAGAACACAGATGTCGAAGTCACAATAGCCTCTGACTGACCCCAGCTCCCCAAGACAATGTGTCCCCCCACCACACTTCTTTCTGAAATTAATATATACAAACACCCTGTTACAGGGCCTGGCACAGAGTGGGATGCTTCTAAATGGGGGTTTAGGCCTCTTTGAAATGATGTGAGCTACAGAAGAACGTTCCACCCCAGAAACCAAAACTCGTAACCCTATTTCTTCCCACACTCACTTGGTATTCAAAACATGATTGAGAGAAGAAGCAATCTAAGCACCATCTTGTAAAAGAGAATTAAAATAATCTCTGCTGATGATGAGAAAGGTCTTTAGTATTCAGACAAGGGCTTTGAGCCAAATGGAAAAGTCTCTCCATCTGGATACCTCATTCTCATTCTATAATGTTTGCATTCATTCATCATTCACTTATTTTGCAAATATTTAACTTCAGATTATGTGCGCTACACTTTGCAAGTCTTCTTTCTAAAGCGTACTTATCACCCCACTGATAAGCAAACATACACTGGTCCCCGTCTGTCATTGTCGTTTACATTTTAAACAACAACCTGGGTAGTTTAAGCAACAAGCATTTATTTCTTACTGTTCTGGAAGTGAGATGGCCCAGATCAAGATACCACAGATGTGATACTGGTAAAGGTCCTTCTCCTGGTTACAGAGAACTGCCTCCTCACACTTCTGGTTACAGAGAACTCCTCCCCACACTTCTCCTGGTTACAGAGAACTGCCTCCCCACACCTCCTAGTTACAGAGAACCAGATGCCTCCTCAGAGTATTTTCCTGTGGTGCAGAGGAGAGAGCGAGCACAGAATGAGAGGGAGAAAGGAAGCTCTCTTCTCATAAGGGCACAGATCTCATCACAAGAACTCTATCCTTGTGACCAAATTCACTCCCACAGACCCCATCTCTACAGGCCATCAGACTTTGGGTTCGGGGATAGCTTATATTGATTGCCAACTAGAATCACCTAGAAGACTAGCCTTTGGGCTTGCCTGTGAGGGATTATATTGATTAGGTTGACATGGGAAGACCCATCCATGCAGGAGGACATCTCAAAAGAAAAGAGCTGGCTGGACACAGCATCCATCACTCTCTGCTTCCTCACTGTGACCAGCCACCTCAGACTTCCACCCTGCCTTCCCTGCCATGATGGCCTGAAACCTCAAAATGCAAGCTGAAATAAACTCTTTCTTACATTGCTGTGGTTACATATTTGGAGCCCATAAAGGTAATACAGATGTCAGTGTGCAGATGTGAGGAAGGCGTAAGCATCCAGTCCATAGAACAATACTCTATAGCTGGGGATGCTACGAGTTGCCTCAGAAGCCAGGAGTGGTGGCTCATGCCTTCACTCCCAGCACTTGGGAGGCTGAGGTCAGAAAATCATTGAGTTCAAGGCCAGCCTGGGCTATAGAGTGAGTTACTTGTGCGGTCTAGCATGCACAAGGCTCTGAGTGTGATTCCCAGCACCACCTAAAGCAGATGTGGTGGCAGACACTGTAATCCCAGAACTCTGAACTCTGGAAGTGGAGGCAGGAGGATCCTCACTCTTGATTACATAGCAAGTTTGAAACCAACTTTGGGATATATGAGATCCTATGTTTAAAAAATGTTGACTCAATAAAATCTACATGATTGGCTTTCATAAGGAAGACTTCTGAAGCCAGCACAGAATTCTAAATTATGGTACGAGTCAGGTGACATTTTTGTTTTGTTTTTCTGATGTAGGGTATCACAGGCTGACCTGGAATTCACTATGTAGTACCAAGCTGGCCTCAAACAGTCATCCGACCTCTGCTTCCCAAGTGCTGGGATTAAAGGGGTGCACCACCACAATGGGTAAGCCACATGATTTTTTTATTGTCCATAATGAGTTACATTATTTAATGGGCAAACGATGAGTTCCCCAATACCCCTCATCACCATGCCCACTCAGCTGGAAATCCTCCTCCGTGGACCATCTGGATCAGTCCTTGGGGCAGGGGATCATGGATATTCTAGTAGTCAGCCCGGTTCTCCTGGCCCTAGTATGATGTTACTCAAGGGTGTCTTGCCTCTGGATATTCTCCCCCACCACGGCTCTCACAATCTTTCCGCCCCGTCTTCCTCTCAGTTCCCTGAGTTGTGGTGGGTGAGTATTAAGGCTGCTTTAATGAAGCCACATGATTTTGAGCAAGTAATTTAACCTCTTCAAATATTAGCTTTCCTACCTAAATAACAACTGTTTAATGGTCTCACAGGACAGCCGTAAAGAACAAGATACACTCAAAGGGTTAAAAAATGGAGCTTACAGCATGTCATTAGAATATTCACCCCATTCCCCTGATTCTTTGAGACAAAGTTCTAAATGTATTTCCAGGATCACTGTAAACTCTGTTCTAAGACACGGCCACTGTGATGATTGAAACATTAACTTTGGTCTAATTCTACAACTCTGGCTACAGAATGGTTATTTTTAAAAATTCCACTTTCTTAAAAAGTCATTTGTGTGTGTCTCTTGCTGCTGCAAATGAATACCTGTCTGGCTTTATGTGGGTGGCTGGGGGATTAAACCCAGGGAGGAGGGCTTTGCAAACAAGTGCCTCTAACTATTGAACCATCTCTCCAGCCACAGAAATTCCACTTTAAAAAAAGATCTAATTAATTTTGAGGGCTTTTTCTGGGTTGTATCCACATCCCAGCAACGGCTGAGGAGAGCTCTGGTTACTCAGTGGCATGCTCTCTCTGGGCAGCCAAGGGTCATGCTGAGCTAGGAAAGAATTGTAGCATGACCAGGACCAAAAGGCAACCAGGCCAGGGCTTGGAAATGTATATGTTTCAGTAATTTCTTACACCTGAGACACAATTCTAACACTCATACGTGTTCTTCTATATTCCGTAAGGCCTTATCCAGTCTTTTCAATCTCATCTTGTCTTGGTGTCCAACTACGGATCGCCCTGAGGTCCATAGAGGAACCTTCAGCCTAGGCTAGGCTGATTGAAAATGGCAGTCAGTGAGAGAAACCATCAGCAGCAGATTAAAGCAGACCCCAGAACCCAGGCACATCCTTCACTCCCTGAAGACATAAACCAAACAAAGAAATCTAACACACCTGCATAGTCTCATCCCCATCAACCACATAAGTATCATCCTTCTTAATCAATCTCTCCCCTACCAGCTCAGGAAGTCAAAATGCCCAAGTGTCCTCATGCAAACCAGAAGATCCTCCAGGAGACGAAGCAGATGACCACTGGAGGACAGTCAGTGTCCCTGAGCTGCTGATACAGCAATTTCCACCCCACTATTTGCACCTTACAACAGCTAGAAAGGATTGCTTGCAAGAGAATGGTCACCCTCCTCCACCCACCTTCGTTGTAGGCCACACGACCTCCTCTATGTGTTCCCAGATCAATGGCCATCTAGAGTCACCTGTCACCAGCACCCACATGGGCCTTGAGTCAAATCAGCATGAAATGGGAGGGAGCAGCTCCACTCTGCTGAACGGGATTCTCACCAAGCCCAGCCAAGACAAGTTATAGGCTTTATTAAGCAGGATCAGGGACACATACAGGCAGAAACATCAGACAAACAAGAAAGCATCCATTGACGTGGATGGGATCCCCCGATAGTGGGAAACTCAAGTGAGAGCTGGATGGGGGCTGTTAAAATATCTAGATTTGAAAGTGTCCTGAACTGATCGTCTGTTGAAAGTTTAGTAGTAACATGGGATTTTTCTTGTTGAGGAGGGAACAGGGAAGACTGGTCGCAAGAAGCAGCCTTAGCTGACCACAATGTTTTTGGATGAATTCCCAGAGCCCCAATCTGTCCCCAGTCATCCATGCAGTTTCTCGGTCCCCATGCCAACTTCTAAATTTCTTAACTAGACAATTCCAGAAGCAGGGGATTTCTCCCTCAAGCACAGTGCCAGTTGTAAAGTTGCCAGCTGCAAAGTCACAGGGCTGATTCCACCACAGGGAACCAACAGACATGTGCTTGATTGGCTGGCTGTGATTGAAGCAGTCAGACAAGCAAGGAGACCATGTCCTCTTACATAATGCTCCTTAGACACATGGCTGGAGCTCAGTGTGCAAGAACTGACAGGCCTGCTGCGGTTCCTGGGTATTAATCACAGCCTCCTTCAGAGCTGCATGCAAGAGGACATCAGGTCTAAGCTACCCACACACCATGAGCCTTGCTGTCATCACTTATAAAATATGGATATTCTAGAATGATCTCAATCCAATCCAGTTACTATTATAAAATATCATAAATACTTGTAAACAATTGAAATTTTTCTCAACACTGGGAACTGAAAAGGTCAAGATCAAGGTGAATTATCATTGGTGAGGACCTATCTTCCCACTCTAGCTTCCCATAGAGGAGGAGGCGAGCCAGCTCTCTGGGGCCTCAGCATAAGGGCACTCACTAACCATGAGCCCCCCCCATGACCCTGGCACTGCCCACTAGACACCTCCTCAAAATACCATCACTTTGGTGGCTAGTTTTTAATATCTAAACTTTGAGAAGACAATAGACCATGAAAAAAAAATTTAACAAACTTTCCCAGACTTTGTTTCTGGTAATTATTTTTACCACTTTTAAAATTTTTAGTTAACATATAAACAAATGAGTTTTACTGTGACATTTCACACATATATGATTGCATATTTTTCTAATCTGCCCCTACTGCCCTCCCTATTCCCTGTCCGACTGACTCCCTTTCTACCTCCAGAGTTCTTTCTGCTTTCATGACATTCTATTATTCTTTCTTGTTTGCCCTCCTCCCTCCATTCAGACCCCCTCCCTTCCCATAGTCCCTTTTCTATTTTAATGCCCTGTATGTGCATGTGAGTGGCTTCTTTCTGGCACCTTGAAAATTGGAGGCTGCCAGGTCTGGGGATGGTGGTCAGGGGACCTTTCCCATGGTTCATGCTGTGCTGTCCCTGTATTATTGCCCTAAGTCTGCCAGAGCTGCTCTAACCTTAATAGCTTCCCTTCTTCGCTTAATGAGGGCCTCTGCTGCCACACTTAGCTTTGCAATCTGAGGGCCAGGTAAATTCTCCAACCCTTTCAAAGACTTAAGTATCTCCCAAGTTTTTGTGTTCAAGTGCTGGAAGCAAACACACCACTGAGATATCAGTGCAGGTAACTTTTCTTCAGATTTTCTTTAGTACAAACAGTGCTTTCCAATGTTCAGAGAAATATTAATGTAGACACCATATTCATTATTCTTACTTCCATTTTACTTAATTTATAACTTGCCATTCTAATCAAACTCATTCAGAGACATAAGAATTATAATGGCAAAACCTGCTCAGCATGACTCACCCTGCCAGAGACGAGGTAGTGGATATCCAGCTGGAGCTTCCAAGCTCTTGGACTCCACAGCAATAAATTTGGAGACGAGATGGACCCACCTGCTGACCTCAGACTTGGGGCTATCAAATTCTCTACTCTTAAGCACCAGGGCCAGGGCTACCTTGCATACTTCACTGCCTGGGCCAAGCCTCCTGCTAACTCTCTACAACTGCCTCCCAGGACTCTCTCACCTGGGGCAGAGGCAGGTTAAACAAAGGCTCTGACTTGTAACTGTTCCCAGTTCTCAGGCCCTGAGTAGCTCAGTTTTAAATAGGTTCCCTGTCAAGATGGCTCTTGGCCAGTCCTCTAGGCCTCTCTACTGCTGACCTGTGAGGTCAGTGAGACCTACAACTGGATTTGAGGCTTCTGAGAGCGGTGGGCTTGCCCCGTGGGTCTTTCAGATGAAGCTTGATGAAGCTTGCTTCCCTTTCTCCCACTGGGGAACTGAGGCTCCATTTGTCAGCTGTCCTATCATTCTTTCTGTGGATTTCTGAAGTTTAGGGGAGTCTCTTTTCTCTTATCCTGACACTTCTCCTTCACCCGATCATACTGAGGCAGCTTCAGTCCACCATCTGGAAGTCCCCTGATTGACAGTCCCATGCAGTGCAGGCTGGCCTGACCTTGACCACCAGGAGCTGAGAAACCTGGCGTGGCCTAGTTGTGGATGAGGTAGCTCTTTAATTTAGGTGAAAAGAATGGGAAGTGGACACTTTTTTTTTTCGAGGTAGGGTCTTGCTCTAGTCCAGGCTAACCTGGAATTCACTATGTAGTCTCAGGGTGGCCTTGAACTCACAGCGATCCTCCTACCTCTGCATCCTGAGTGCTGGGATTAAAGGCGTGCACCACTACGTCCAGCTGGGAAGTGGACACTTCTGACATCTACTCAATTCCCTCTATACAGAGATAATTTTATTCACATGCTAATGAGACAACTTTGTCTTATGAATACAAAAATTCATGAAAATATAAAAATAATATTACATTTATGGGGCACTGAGGAATGTATCTAATGTAATATTTTAAATTATTTATAAAATACGGATCATTATCATTACTTACATATTGGTTTTCAGGAAAAAAACATTTATTTGAAACATTTCTCACTAGTTAGAGCACAATGCATGTTTAAGTCAATTAACTTATATCTAATGACAGTCTTCTGTATGATTTCATTTTCTTAAAAATCAACACTTTATTTTCAGTAGGAAAAAAATGTACATATGAAAGCAAAAATAATTTCAGTAAAATGAAAAATCAACCACCATATCTTTTCTTGAGTTCTTCAACAGAATTATCCTTCAATCCTGATTTGTCTAAATGACTGAATAATGCACGTGTGACTGAAAAAGAAAAAGAATTCATTTTATCATTTTAAACCACTAAGCAAAATGTAAATTCAAGAGTAATCTCATCTGTCAAATAAAGCAATTATAATTCTTTATCAATTCTAATTCATATATTTAAAAAGTTTATCTGAGAATTAACAATTACACTGCAAGCTCCTGTTTCTTCCCACACTGTGTTCTAACGGCGCCCCTCAGCACTTCTTGGAGAGTAAACTTAACTCAGTCAGTATGGCCTAAGAAGGTTTTGCCCTGTACAACAGGTGTATTTTCATATACTTAATACTTTTATTTCAGTTAACTACTTTTCAAGCTTAACGATTTTTTTAATTTTATGTTGTTGCTCAACAGTATTTTGTAAAATATTTGCCTAGCATACTCTAGGCCCTAGGTTTGAACATGAACACCATCAATGAAAAAAGGGAGGAAGGAAAGACAAAACAAAACCTTTAAAACTTTATACTACTACTGTAAATTGTAAGTCAGCAATCACACCTATGAAACCATATTTGATGGCTTATATATTTTTATATTACATAAATAAAATAAATTAACTTCTTGGCTGGAGAGATGGCTTAAAGGTGCTTACTTGTAAACTCTGACGGCCTGGGTTCTGGGTTCAGTTCCCCAGTACCCATGTAAAGCCAGATGCACAAAGTGGTGCGTATGTCTGGAATTCATTTGCAGTAGCAAGAGGCCCTGGAACACCCGTGCTCACTGTCTCTGTGTCTGCCTTTTTCTCTCTGTCTCTATCTCTCTTTCTCAAACAAATAAAAATGTCATTTAAAAATAGCTACTTATAGTTAATCATCATTCTTTCCCATCTTTGGGTTCTGCTGTTGATTTGGGAGGATTTGTGCTGTTTTTGAGACAGGTCTTATTATTAAGCCCAGGCTGCCTCAAGCTCATCATGTTCCTACCTTAACCTCCCACATGCTGGGATAATAAATCTTACCACAGAGTAGTCCACTCAACACTGGAAAACACTGGTATAGTTCATACTTTCAACATTCAAGTGGAGAACTGGCTAGCCATTATTACTGGTAATGGCAATAAAAACAGCTAACAAGCATTTGCTGAATACTTAGTTACATGCCAGAATGATTCTCTGCACTTCCCACATTTAACTTAGCAGGCAGTGGTGACCCAATCTAGATTCTGTTGGCACTGAGTACACCTTGAGCTTCTGATACTGGAGGGACAAGAAACTCATCATGCACTGGCACTGAGGCCTGGGGAAGAAGGCACACAGAGCTCTGCTCTTGGGGACCTTCCATTCTGCTAGGAAAAGAGAAACAATAAACACAAACACAAAAATTGTCAGCCAGCTATGTATGAGAAGAAAAAGAAAGCAGGGTAAGAAGACAGAGGGTGAAGGTGAGGCGGGCACTCCCTTCACCCAGGGAGATAAAGGTGGTAAGGAACAACTGAAGGTAAGGATATGTGGGTATTCAAGGCTGACGGGACCAAGTCCTTGAGCAAAAAGAATGGGCAGTTTGGTAAATAAAAACATGCAGAGCCAATATGCCCGGGCAGTGATTTACAACACAAAACAAGCCAGGCGTGCTGGCGCACACCTTTAACCACAGCACTCAGGAGGCTGGGGCAGGAGGGTCCCAGCCTGGGGTACAGTGAGACTTGCCTGGAAACAAGAACAAGAAGATGGTAGAGGACAGAACAGCAATACCGATCAGAGATTTCAAGGGATGTGTTTGGTTAGCCAAAAATAAAGCAGAAGGCTGGAGAGACAGCTCAGGCCGTGAAACAACTGCCTTGCATGCATGAGAACCCAAGATGGATCCATCCATTCCCAGAATCATGTAAAAACGACTGGCATGGTGGCCCTGGGAAAGGAGAGGCAGATCCTTGAGGCTCCCTGCCAAGCCAGTCTAGCTAGTTGGTGAGCTCCAAGCCAATGAGAAAACTATGCTCAAAATAGTTGATGGCATTCCTGAAAAATGACACCAGAGGTGTCATTCTTACCTCCACATGCACACATGCATTAAAAAAAAAAAAGATTAAGCAGAAACTTTTGGGCTAAATCTGTTTTAAATCCCTAGGAAGCTGGGGAGATGGCTCAATGGATATGGGAGCTTGCTATTCACTCACATAAATAGCTGGGCAATGCAATGCATGCCTATAGCCCCAAACCTGTGGGGAGCAGACTGGAGAATCACTGGGGGCTCGCTGGTCAGCCAGTCTAACCAAAAAAACCTGCAGCTCCAGGTTCAGTGAGAGATTTTCTCACACAAACAAGGAGATGAGAAATAAAAACTGACACCTTTAGCCTCTGGACTAGGACATACTCATCTGTGTACACACATATCACACACACTACACCAAAAATAAAATTCCTAAAGTACACGTCTACTTCCCCAAGGGTAAGGAATACCTTTTTTGTCATTGTTTTGATTTTTGGCTTCTTTTTTTTTTAAGCCCAGCTGGCGTGAAACTCAGAAACCCCTCTCTTAGCCTCCCCAGTGCTGGGACTCAAGTCATGACCACCACACCCAGCTCCTGTTATTATTGTTTTTGTTTTGCTTTGAAATATAGTCTCCCTATAGCTGTCCTCAAACCCAACATCCCCCTGCCTCAGTCTCCTGAGAGCTAGGATTAGCAGGGGTGCCACCATGCCAGCTTAAGAGCACCCTTCTTGCTGATTTAGACCCTTCAGTGAAACCCTGGAAACAAACAACTAAGAAAAGGAATTTAAAGTGCTTAGTACAGCAAGTATCTGACAGAGGCATACTGAATTTTTGTTAATTTTTATAATTAAAAAATAGCATTCTTGTATTTGAATGATTTTTTCCTAAAAACAGAAATACAGTCCAAAAATCTGAGTAATTGTTATTTTTACATGTTCAATTTTCCTTTAACTGGAGTTTCCCTTTATGTTAGGCTGAGATGTGAGCATCAGTAAGGGTAAGACTGGTTTAGGCTGCCACTCTTACCCTTACTACCTATCATCAGCTAGTCGTGCTGGGTTTCTCTATGCGCACTTTTCTTCCTCAGAACTCCCGGCACACATCATTCTCTTGGCACCTTAAGAATTCAGCTGAAATCAAACAAGCTCAAGCACCTCTCACAGAACCTATTAGACACAACCTGTACTGGCCCAGGTGCATGGTCCTATGGCATGGACCTGGTACATGCTCCATCATGGCAAGAATTCAACACCTGCTGGGCATAGTGGCATACACCTTTAATCCCAGCCAGCAGTCAGAAAGCAAAGGTAGGAGGATCCCGTGAGTTTGAGGCCAGCCTGGTGCTAAAGAGTGAGTTCCAAGTTAACCTGGGCTAGAGTGAGACCCAACCTCAAAAACAAACAAACAAAGCAAAAGAATTTAACACGAATACTATTTACAGCATTTCCAAGAAAAGTTTACACTACAAATCGTGAGTATAGTTTTCTTGGTAAAAACCCTTAACCTCTCCATGCCTCAACTTCCACCTTTGTTAAAGACAACAATAAGACTGACACCTGAAAATATTGCCAAGATTAACAATATAATTTAGCTGTACTTGTTCTTAAATTAATATAATAATTTATGTTTAATTACATGTACCTTATACATGGTAAATAATAAGTGCCTGCTACCTTTCAGTGAATAATAAAGAAACATAAGAATAAACAGATGTGGAAAAGCTTTCTTCAGACTTACTCTTCCTCTCTGGTTCTGACATAAACATCACTGCCATATCAAACCTTCTTAATTCAGAAAGTCGTTGTAAGATTTCAAAGATGCGTGATGGCTGTTCTTTCCTGAGAGAATCCAATATAAAAATAATCAGTTAAACATATCTAATTTAGGGCTGGAGAGATGGTTCAGTGGTTAAGGCACTTGGCTCCAGTGCCTAAGGCCCCTGGTTCAATTCCCCAGGACCCACATAAGCCAGACTCACAAGGTGGTGGCCCTGGTGCTCTCTCTCTCTCTCTCTTTCTCACTCGCTCACTCTCTTTCTGTATCTCTCTGCTTGAAAATGAATAAATATTTAAAAAAAACATATCTAATTTAATTTTGTCTACCAGCACAAAATTTCTAATTTTATATAAGGTATTCCCCCCCAGGATACTTGTACATATATTTTAAATACTCAATAAAGAAATGTAACAAGTCAACTAAAAACACTATAATATTCACGAGAGCTTGGCATAAAATCTAACTAATCTGTTCTAACATAGATCTTTTTTTTTTTTTTTGGTTTTTTGAGGTAGGGTCTCGCTCTAGTCCAGGCTGACCTGGAATTCACTCTGTAGTCTCAGGGTGGCCTTGAACTCATGGCGATCCTCCTACCTCTGCCTCCCGAGTGCTGGGATTAAAGGCGTGCGCCACCACGCCCGGCTAAGAGATCATTTTTTTACCCTACTTTTCTCTACAAAAATTAAGAAGTCCTTTTACCTTTTTTATCATTTGTATCTGTCAGCTCTTCAATTCCATATAGAAAGCTAATTTTGCTATATATGAAGTATTTATATTAATATCAAAAAGAATTAATTTTGAAAATCATTGGACACAGCATTGCAATGAAAATACAACGAAAAATATTAAAAATTCAACTTACTCAATGTAAAAGTCATGTAAAATTTTAATGATTTGATTGAATACATCTGGATCTAGATTTTTCTGAAACAACTTTGGATACAAGGATGGCTCAATTTGCTTTAAAAAAAAAGTGGAAAATTGAATTGTAAAAAAATAAAGAAAATTGAATTATAGCAGTATTCATATTACACAAATCATATAATAATTGCTTAGATAAAAATAATAAAAAGTACTATGCATTAATACTTAATGACTAATCATGATACAACTATGAGGGAAGAATAAAATGAAAGAACTATGAGTAATCACTGTTCTAGCCAGAAAATTCTCCTTAGCAGAAGTGACAGGTGACACCCTATGAGAGACAAGAGACAAGAGAGTTCCCTAGCTACTGTAACTACAACTAGAGATTTTTGTTTGTTCTGTTTTTTTTCCTATTCTTTTTCAAGACAAGGGTCTCGCCAGGCGTGGTGGCACACACCTTTAATCCCAGCACTCGGGAGGCAGATGTAGGATGATTGCCATGAGTTCAAGGCCACCTTGAGACTACATAGTGAATTCCAGGTCAGCCTGGACTAGAGCGAGACCCTACCTTGAAAAACCAAAAAAAAAAAAAAAAAAAAAAAGACAAGGGTCTCAGCCTCCTGAGCACTAGGACGAAAGTCGTGAGCAACCAAGATGAGCCACACAATAAGGAAGTTTACCCAATATAATTACTTGGAAGTAATTGCTTATCAAATAATTATAGAGGAGTGTTACTATCATTACACTTGAAAAAAATTATACCACTTTATTATTTGCTAAATTCTTACTATTTAATTGCTTTCCTCTCTCTCTCTTTTTTTTTTGAGGTAGGGTCTCACTCTAGCCCAGGCTGACCTAGAACTCACTCTGTAGTCCCAGCTGGCCTCAAACTCACAGTGATCCTCCTATTCTGCCTCCCTAGTGCTGACAAGGCATGGGCCATCACACCCAGCTAATTCCTTTTCTTGAAGCAGACAAAAGTACATTTTCAGGAAAATGGCCTAAATAGATACTGCAGCATTGTTGGGCATGGAGAAAATAGTATATGTTAGTTTTCCTTCTCCATCTTGAAGGACAGAATAGTAAAGCTTAGGCTATAAAGTATAAACTTAGATTTTTTTTATTATTTTAGACCCTAGAATTTAATAAAACATCCTGAAAAGAGAAACACAAAGGTGCCCTAGTTAGAAACATTTAAAAATAGTCTGGCCAGGACAATACATATCAAGCAAGGGATAAAAGCATTTTTACAATCATACCAAAAAGCAAATATTACAGCACTACTACAGTGCCCAAAAGTCTTTGACTTCTACAAGAACTACTGGCTTCCTCACTCTTACCTTTAAATACTGATACAACATATCTGGAGAACTTTTCAGTTGTCTGAAATCAGATTCAAGCTGGAACGAGTTGGTAGGAATTGGAGGCAGAACAGTTGTGAGAAACTGAGCAGATGTATGTTCTGCCTTTATAGAAATCTTCTCACTGAAAGACTGACATACATCCTGTTTTGAATTAATCTGAGGTCTGAAATATTTCAGAGGCATTACACTGGTTAGAAAAAACAAGCAAAGCTCAAAAAGGAACTTTATTGATATTGTGTTTTCTATTTGTAAATCCACAAGTATTAAATTCTTTTAGCTACAGTGCATGCACACACGCGCGCGCACACACACACACACACACACACACACACATACATACATTTTTGGGCAAAATATGACCCTTGCAAATGCTCACATCTGGCTATGTAAAGACTACTCTACCTGTTGGGTGACTAGCTGGGCCGTCCTAGAAGGACACCGTCTCTACTGCCTGCGTCACATATAACTCACAATTCAGCTTTTCACAAATCTGAATTATCAGTGTCAAGGCATTTCAAGACAGAAGAAATGCTTTTTTTTTTTAAAGCTACTACTCAGTATTTACTCACAATCCTTTTCCTTTCAATAAAACCATTAAAGTTCAAAGTTTAAAACAACATAAAACTAATGGCAACATGAAACTATATGTAAGACTAAATAGTAGCCCAAAATAAATCTAGTTAGTCCTATCTTTTATATTTTCATCTATAATGAATATATATGAACTAGGTTATTATTAAGTTCACATACAAAGTAATGAGTTTCATTAGAGCATTTTCATGTATTTGTGTCATTATGCTTTGTTCTAACTGATCCCTCACCCCACTGCTATATTCTCCCGTGTTCCTCTTGTGCCTATTCCCTTCTCCCCTTAGCTCACACCAAATAATCTCACCTTCTTGATCATTTTTTTAATTTCCAAACAAAATTTATAGAGTGCCAAAGAGTCTTCAGTATTGATGGGTAGAATAATGTTTAAATTCTACCTTTTAAGATACTGTCTTTTAAACTTTTCAAGTTTTTTTTTTTTTTTTTTGCTGGAATATGTAATTATTTAGAAGTTCTTAAGGAAAATGAGCAAACTTATTTGATAAAGATACCTTTAAATCAATTGTAAGTTCCACCTTCAGTAAGGGAATAAAGATTATTTCTTAAATAAAATCTCACAAGTACAAATAAAAAAAAGAAAAACTAGAACCTGTAAATAGGTCAACAAAACACTGGAGTGGCTAGCATGTCAGAAGTCTTCTCAGTGACACCAACTGTCTAGTGTGACAATCGTCACTGTCGGTGCCTATCTAGTAAGAGTGCTTCTAAAAGCTCACCGCAGGGCTAATGTGTCACCCATCTCTTCTATTTTCAATACTTTTGCCCTGGGAGTATCGCAGGCAGGCAGAAGGTCGTCCTGGCTTGAGTTCTTCTTGCCGGCGGTGCCCGGAGCCGCCGTCACAGTCGCTAGATCTCCAGCAGTGCCATCGGGCACATCAAGAGTCTGTATCAAACTGCCAGTTTCTTCAATAAAAACCTTCTTGAGTGGTTTCTAAAACAATTAAAATTGATTCTTTAAATCAACTTATTAGTTTCCAATCTTAGGGTCACAAATTAAAGGCTACTATGTTCTTACAGCTAATATCCCAATTATAAATAACTAAATTTAATTTGTTGACTAGACAGCCTTAAGAATACTGTCTGAAACCACAAAGGATAAAAAGCTTTTCACTTACCCAAGGCAGATATGAACAGGGAAAGAGAGACATACATAATAATAAATGGTGAAAGTACAGAATACCAAGAAATCACAAGAAGGAATGGCAAAGATACTATGGTACAATCCCTGGGCAGGGAGTGGCCCAGTGGAGTGGGTGGAGGGGCAGACTGGTACAGACAAAGCCTGGAAGGCTGCTTGAGCATCTATAAGCGTATCTACCTGGGAGGCAATGAAGGAAAAACTATAACCATATCAATAGCAGAGGAAGCAGAACAAGGACAGACAATAACCAGTATTACACATGAAATAGACAAACATGAAAACATAATAAATGCATTCTCTAAGTATGAAACACCCAGATAAACCCACCCAAGGTTACAGATTTGCCAAATAACAAAGTATGGATTTTAATAAGTAGCATTTATTAATAACTAGCTCCACTTTAATAAATAGCATTATATATTTCAATGATTACAAGTATCAAATATTTTCAATTTCTTCTTTTTGTTATTTTCTTATATAATAAAATAGAACAACATTCTTCACTGTATCATTGTACTAAGACATACAGATGTTCCACCGGGGTACTGAAAGTGAAGAAACAGGTGAGAAAAAGCTCCTTTTAAAGTTGTAAATACTACTAACAGTTGCAGCTGTGTAACAAAAAAATGGGAGCTTACTCTATTTTTAGACATATTCAAAATTTTATTTAAAAAAACTTTTCTCAATATACCCTAAGTATTAATTACAAATACTGTTGGATCGTAAACCAATTTACAAATATAAAATCTTTTGGGGCTGGAGAGATGGCTCAGCTGTTAAGGTGCTTGCCTGCAAAACCTAATGACCTGGTATCCACATAAAGCCAGACACACAAAGTGGTGCATGCATCTGGAGTTAATTTCAGTGGCTGGAGGCCCTGGTGTGCCCATTCACTCTCTCACACACACACTTTCACTCTATCTCTATTCTGACATACATATGAAACTCAATGCTAGGACAGAGAGATGGCTCAGCAATTAAAGGCGCTTGATTGCAAAGTCTCACGACCTAGGTTCAATTCGGCAAGAGACCCTGACACACCTATATGCTCTCTTGAGTGTCACTCAAATATATATATGTAAATAAATATAATTTTAAATCAATATGAGAATCAGATATTCTATTAATACAGCTGACATAAGATCTATTGGTAACAACTGAGTATTAATGATGAATGCACATCAAGGAAAGGCTAACAGCAACATTGTAACAAAATCTTGTCAGCATGTTAAGATCTTTGCTTTGTTCACAATTCCACAAAAAATTTCTGTGGAAATATGTACCTAGAACAGGCATGTGCTAGTGTTAAAAAAATAATAATTCTAACAAACAGTAAGGCAAATTAATGTGGTCCCATTTAGCCGGGCATGGTGGCGCACGCCTTTAATCCCAGCACTCGGGAGGCAGAGGTAGGAGGATTGCCATGAGTTTGAGGCCACCCTGAGACTACATAGTGAATTCCAGGTCAGCCTAGGCTAGAGCGAGACCCTACCTCAAAAAAAATTAAAAATCCAATCTTTTCATTGATGAGATATGTAAATGGACTACAATTAACATATTTCAGAAATCTAAGCAGCTGAATTCTCCCTGATTTAATTGTGTCAATAAATCCTATGAGGCATTGCTTAGAAAAATTTAAAAATAGCCCAGGAGATGTTTTCAACATTTTTTTAAGGTGTTCTAGTCCTAATAATATCACACTGACATGTAAATGCCAGGGAAGCTGATGACACTGCTCAGTGGTTAAAAGTGCTTGCTTGCAGAGCCTGCTGCTCCAGTCTTAATTCCTCAGCCAAACAAGAAAAGCTGGATGGGCATTTGTTTGCAGTGGCAAGAGACCCTGGCATGTTGATAAACACACACAAATAAAAATTTTTTAAAAAATAAAAATGGCAGGGAAAAATTAAAAGTATTTTACTTACAGATGATCTAAGGCGAGGTGGATTGTCTGTGGGTTTAATCAGATTGTGTCTTTGTGTAGAATCAAGAAAGACATCATCCCAAAGTCCTTTCTCAATTAACTCCTTAAAAAGAGATTTATAATCATAGCTATCAAAATATTCTTAATTATGTAACTAATAAACATATTTATATATCAGAAAGATTCCCATATCTTAGTGAAGAAAATACTTTTATTTACCTTTTTGATTTTAGAAAGCTCAGTTACTGCTTGCTTATTTCCAGGTTCCAGAAGTAGAACAGTTTCAAAATCTAATGTGAATTTTAAAGAAAAAGTAGTAAAATTACTTTTTAAACTTCAAGACATGATATAATCAGTAATCCCCGTTTTCTTTTATTGTCTTTTTTGAGACAGGTCTCATACAGTCAAGGCTGTTTTTGAACTGGCTATTTAGGATGACCTTGAATTCTTGGTCCTCCTGCCTCTACCACCCAAGTGCTAAGATTATAGGCAGGTACCACCATGCTCAACAGTAACAGTAATCTCGTTTTTGTAAGCTCTTTCTTTTTTTAATTTTTATTTATTTATTTGTATGTGCACACATTTGCCAAACTCATGTACAACTTTGCATCCATCTCTATGTGGGTGCTGGGGAATTAAACCCAGGCTGACAGACTTTACAAGCAAGCACTTTAACCGCTCAGCCATCTCTCCAGCCCCTTATCCCATTTTTATCTCAAGAAATTTTACTTAAGACACTAAACAGTAAGTGGACAATAATAACAAACATTTATAAAGAGCTGTTATAATTATTTTATGTGAATTTTTCATGTAACCCTCACTACTAGAACTCCAATTGAGAACTACAACTTTCTCTGTGACCTTCACCACACCTTACAACTGAGAATTGGGAATCCCCGAACTTAACCTCAGCCCACACTGAACAAATGATGGAGTAACTCTCCAAATGTAAGACAGAATCTAATAGAATTCCATACCCTATAACATTAATCAGACTTTTTTGTTGTTTTTTTCAAGGCAGGGTCTCACTGTAGCCCAGGCTGACCTGGAACTCACTCTGTAGTCCCAAGCAAGCTGGCCTTGAACTCACAACATTTCTCCTACCTCTTGGGCCCAAGTACAGGGATTAGAGGCCCCCACACCCTGCAGCTTTCTTTTTTTTTTTTTAATATGTGTGTGTGCGAGCATGCACATATACCATATATGCATGCTTGTGCACATGCTTGTGCGAGCACCAGGGTCTCTGCTCCAGGTTCATGTGGATGTTGAGGAACTGAACCAGAGCCAGCATGGCCAACAGGCTTTGCAAGCAAGCATTTTAACCAATGAGCCATCTCTCTCCTAGCACTATTCAGCTTTTTGAAAGGGAAGAGACAGCATGATGGCACATGCCTGTAACTCAGCACTTGGGAGGCAGAGGTAGAGGCAGAAGCAGGAGAAGACTGCTGTGAATTCAAAAACAGTATCCTCTGAATAGAGAGTTCCAGGTTAAAAGGTAAGACTCTGACTCAAAAAACTGAAATAAAAAAACTCTGATATATGCCATAATACGTATAAATATTGAAAACACAGTAAGTAAACTATGTTACAGATATAATTCAGTTGATAGAGGAATTGGCTAACATGCATAAGGTCCTGGGTTCAATCTCCAGCACCCTCTAAACTGAGTATGGTGGCAAACACTTATAATCCTAGCATGTAGGAGGTAAAGTCGGGAAGATCAAGAGCCCAAGGTCATTCTTGGCTATATAGTGAGTTTGAGGCCAGCCTAGGATAAAGATGAGAGAACCTATCATAAAATAAAATTAAAACTAAATTAAATTAAAACAAAATATAAAATAAGCCAGATACAAAACTAACAGATTCCACTTATGTAGCATGTTATGTTAGATATAACATGGCTAAATTCAGTCCAGTGTCTATAATGTCAGCACTCAGGAAGTTAAGACAGGAGGACTGTGAATTTGAGGCCAGCCTAGACAATATATAGCTAGACCCAGCATCAAAAATAAATAAGTAGGGCTGGAGAAATGGTTCAGCAGTTACAGGCACTTACATACAAAGCCTAGGTTCAATTCCCCAGTACTCATGTAAAACGGATGTACAAAGTGGTACATGCATGTGGAGTTCATTTCCAAGAGGTCCAGGCATACCCATTATCTCTCTCTCTTCTTGCAAATAAAAACCATACATAAGGCCCTAGTTCTAATCTAAAGAGAAAGTTATAAAAAAAAAACAAATTAAATCAAAAGATGGAAGAATAAAGGACAGACATAAATAAAAGAAAACACAACAAAATAAAGTTGATTCTTTAAGAATAATAAATATTTAAAGACAAAAAAGTAGAAAAAAATGCCTATCAAAAATAAAAAAAGGGGTGTCTGGGGATATGGCTCAGAAGGTAAGAGTTCCTGCGTCACAAGCATGAAGGCCTAAGAAGGCCTAAATCACCTTCAGTTCATTTCCTTAGCACCCATGGAAACAGCTGTTTGTGGCTATGCACATCTGTAACCCCAGTCCCATAGAGTGAAGACTGAAGAGTCACTTGGCTCACAATAAAACCACAGCTCCCTGTTCAGTGAGAGACTCCATCCCAAAAAAAACAAACAAAAACGTGTGTGAAAAGATGAAGACACCCTCTCACTTCTGCCCCTTGCACCAAGCACATATACCACACAAACATGCACCAAAAAAAATACAGAAAAAAGAAAAAAGCTTTACTTTTTCTCCTGTCTCTCTCTATCCCTTAGCTACTTATTCCCTCCCATCTCATTCTGGTCTATTTAGCTAGAATTCAAGACTTTTTTTGTTCATTGTGATTGGCAGTTAGCCACAGTATACTATCACATATAATCAAGCACAAAATCAAAGTCTATCAAATTTTTTCATGATCTAATCTGTAGAAAGAAAGTGTAGTTTGCTAAATTCAGTATCCTTCAACAGTGGGAAGCTACAAAAAAATCTTTGCTTCTACATCTTGGGAGTTTCATCAGGATGAATGTGACAGTTATTATAATGTCTTACCTTGTTTAGCCTCATTTATCTTTCCCAAGAATGTTCTTGCAGTTCCTCTTCTGGAAAAAGCCTTAGAATATGAACCATCTAATGAAATAGCTTGTGTGCAGTCTCGCTCAGCTTCTTCAAACCTATTGACATGAAAAATTAGCAACTGGAAAAAAAACATGGCTGATGAAAATTATATAACCGGGTTTCTTTTTCTTTTTTCCTGTTTTTTGTTTGTTTCTTTCTTTTCTTCTTTCTGAAACAAAAGTCTTACTATTTAGCCCAGGCTGGTTTGAATTCACTATGTAATACAAATTGCCTTAGAACTTACACCTCAGCCTCCCAAGTCAAGCAATGAGATTACAAACATGCTTCACCATGCCCGACTAAGTGTGTTTGTAATTTAAAAAGCATGCATATGATTTCAATTAACAATTCCCAAAGGAACTGAGACGACCTAGATTTGATATGGATCCATACTCTAGAAACACTACAGTCCTACACCAAATTCTGGCCACAGTCTTGCTGACTTCCCTGGTGCCAACTCCTGAGGTACCACCTCTAGAACACTGCTTCCTACATGTACCAGCCAACCAAAGGAGGGGAGTTCCTTACTCCCTACTGCTTAGCAATCTCATCAGCTCTAATGTGAGACACAGTTGTAGGAACTTGAGCTACAACACTGTTGCCTCAACAAAGAACTATGCAAACTGGGAAAGCTGCTCTTTCTTCTTTTCCTCATCTAGCCTGGAACATATAACAGACTTCATGTACAAGAGAAACCTGTGATATTAAGTCTGAGTCTAAAACATACAAAAATACAAATAAGAGTCATATATTCTTTGAATTTAAAATACACTCTACTAGTCAGGTGTGGTAGCGCACACCTATAGCCCCAGTAGAGATAGGAGGATCTCTATGAGTTTGAGATCAGCCTGACACTAACTACATAGTGAATTTCAGGTCAGCCTGGGCAATGAGACCCTACCTCAAAAAAAAAAAAAAAAAACACTAAAATATATTCTACTAACCTGCTATAATATACACTGCTAAGGTGGTTATCAATTAAACAAAGTTAACACATGGTAGCTCCCATTATAAATACAGATACAACCTCTCACCTCTAAGAAGGTACTATTCTTGCTATTAGTCAAACCAAAGAATTCAGTCTTAAAATATTTAAACCAATGTACAACTATTGAATAGCAAGATCAAAATTTTCATAAGCTATCAAGAACAAATGACCATAACCAACTAATTAACAAAAGATATACCTCTAGTTGTGTCTTATTAGTTTAAATAAGGCCCAATATATAATCAAATTTTCCTGTGACATGGTTTCCTAACCTAAGGTCTTCTGAAAAATCTGAAAACTTGGATGGGGATAAAAATTACATATGTATTTTCACTAATCTTGATGTGAACTTTAGCTTCTTTCAATTACAAAAAGAGATAACCAACCACACTAATAAAAGCAGTACCTATAATATTGTCACCAATAAAAATCAAATAGTATCACATCACAGTATGGTGACTACATATACCTAAAAACATTACAGTAGTAATTCACCCTGCTGCTCGTCATCACAGAACTACAATATCCATCTACAAAGACACACGGGTGACACTCACCCCTACAGTCAGTAGATGACAAAGAATGAAGTTGTGTGTTGTGACACTGTTAGCCTAATTGTGTGTGCTGCTGAGGGTATTCCTTATTCATGTTGGTTTACTGATCAGCAGGAAGATTCGTCAAAGCCCTTAGTCCCAGCACTCGGGAGGCAGAGGTAGGAGGATCACTGTAAGTTCAAGACCATCCTGAGACTACATAGTGAATTCCAGGTCAGCCGGGGCTAGAGCGAGACCCTACCTTGAAAAATCTAAATAAATAAATAAATAAATAAATTTTAAATCAATGACCCAGAAAACATACTTATGATGATCAAACTGCACTGTCCAGCTTTTTAGAAGTAAAAAACAGTATGTATAGAATACAAACTATGCCACATGTACACATACTCCCTATCTTATTTTCCCCTGGAAATTTCATTTAATGCTTAAGAATCAGTTAGCTGGAGTACAGCTAAGTATACAGCCCCTGCCTAGCATGCAAGAAGTCCTACTTTCCATCTCCAATACCAGACAACAAAAAAAGAATAAACTTCACCATTGGTTAACTAATATGCCAATTTATGGTAAATTTTCACCCCCAAAGCATTAAAATATAAGCGATGCTTACTTCTGAATCTTCAGGTAGGCCATTGCTCTGTTAGCTGGAAGGAGGGCATTAGTGCCATCTGCTGCCATCCCTCGAGTGTAGCATTCAATTGCTCTTTCATATTTCCCCTCTTTGAAAAATCCATTCCCCTATCATTTCAGATATGAAAACAAAAAATATGCAGAAAAAATAACCAAATTAAAATATTAAGAAACATGCCGAATATGAATACTGAAACCAATAAATACAGTATATTTTAATTATTAAAAACCTAGTTCATGAAATATGTTTTAGTATTAATATAAATTTTTAGGTGTGCTATTCTCCTTTTCAGTACTAACAAGGACAAAAATGTGTACTTTTGGGGGCTGGAGAGATGGCTTAGCGGTTAAGGCATTTGCCTGCAAAGCTGAAGATCCCAAGTTTGATTCCCAGATCCCCACAAAAAGCCAGATGCACATGGTGGCGCATGTGTCAAGAGTTCATTTACAGTGGCTGGAGGCCCTGGCACAGCCCCCCCCCCCTGTCTGTCTCTCTCTCTCTCTCTGCCTCTTTCTTTCACTCTCAAATAAATAAATAAAATATTTTTTAAATGTGTACTTTTATACTACACTTCACCATTATTTTACTAAATTATTATACAAGCTTAAACTGAAAAACACATGTTAATAAAGGCCTAAATGTTTCACTAAGTCTTCAGTTATTTTAGAAACTGGTCAAAAATTGGCCTAGGGGTGTGGCTTAATGGTAGAGCTGCCTAGCCTTGTAAGACCCTGGTTTTGATCCCAAACTCTGAAAGAAAAGAAAAGAAGTGCTGGAGAGATGACTTAGCAGTGAAGAGCACTTCCTGCACAAGCAGGAGGACTTCAGACTGCCAGATCCTGCATAAACAGCTGAGCCTGGCCACATACACCTGTAACTCCAGTCCTACAAGGGAGCAGAGACTCAAGAACTCGAGAATCATCAGAGTGTGGCAAGCTCTGAAATCAGTAAGACTCCAGCTCAAAACAAGATGTGGGTGGGCTGGAGAGATGGCTCAGCAGCTGAAAGTGCTTACAAAGCCTGTCAACCTGAGTTTGACTCCCCAGTACCCATGCATGCATCTGAGTTTGTTTGCAGTGGTAAGAGGCCCTGGCATGTGCTTGCTCTCTCGCTCTCTCTCTCCCTTCCTCCCTCCAAGTAAAAATATTTAAAAGAAAACATAAGATTGGGTGGAAGAGCTATGAAGTGTAACACTCACTGTTTGGCTCCAGCCATAGTAGGTGAACATCTCTGGCCACAGGTAAGCATATGGGGTACCACCCCCGCCCCCACAAACACAGAGAAAAAGAAAGGAAAGAAAAGAAACTAAACAAAAGAATTGCAAAGTCGATTCCTTGGGCAAAGGGGTGTTTTGTGAGAAAAGGTCTCATGAGGCTCAGGCTGGCCTCCAACTCACTATACCGCTGAAGATGTCCTTGAACTTGCTGTGAGTTCGAGGCCAGCCTGAGAATACATAGTGAATTCCAGGTCAGCCTGGCATTCAGTGAGACCCTACCTTAGGGGAAAAAAAAACTGTACTGAAATGTAACATTTATTTATAATAATTTAAATTACATCACAATTAATGATTCCATATGTACTTATTAGGAATCCTCTGTGGACTCATGAAAAGCTATAAAAGCATTACATTAAATTTTCTCAACTAAGGATTTATAAAGAAATTTCAGTAAGAAATGGTCTTGTGAGAATTAAGTATATTATAAAAATGGACAGTAACTTGGCTGTGTTAAACTTATAATTGTCTATATATGAATATATAATTTTTGTTCCCTAAACTTAAATGCTTCTGTAACTATTTTATATATTATCCATGTCATAAATAATTCAAACTTTGAATTAGCAGGCTTCAGAAGTTTTGGTATTAAATCCACTTCCTGCTCATGTAGAATTTTAATATTATAGGAGACAGAAATGTAACTGATATACAACAAACAGCAAACATTCAATAAAACATACTCATTACATGTCAGACAGAATCCCTTGGATTACCAGGTCTTTCTCTGCAATGGCCTTCTGCTTATTCTGCTGTTCTTCAATTTGTTTCTTGTCTCTTTCAGTTGGTTCAGCCAGTATAGCAGCTTCCTTTGGATAAGAGTTTTCTTTGGATGCTAAAGCCTAGAAGATGAAGAATTCAGCTAAAATACAAGTAATACAAGATGCATCCATACTTGGCTTTAAAATGTAAACCACTCAGATATATGTACTTCTGATACACTCAAAAAATTAGAATATTTTCTACTATCATTCTAAATAGTAAAGTAAAAAGCACATTTATATGCATATAAAACTGATTTAATATTTCATATTCCAATTAAAATAAACACTATACAGCAAAGGCATTCTTCATTTACTTAATCAGCAAATATTTGCTAAATTTTTACATAGGCTAGGCACTATTTCTAGGAAATGTCTACAATCATAAAAATAATTACATTGAAATTCATGTTGCCAAATTTCCCAAATTTAGTCATTTGACCTGAAACAATACATACAGCTCACAATTATAATAAAGTCGATATATTTACCAACAAGTTTTATGTATGTATGGTAAGTACTATTTTAAAGCAGATTTCAGGGCTGGAGAGATGGCCCAGAGGTTAAGGTGCTTGCTTGCAAAGCCTGCTGATTTGGGGGTGATTCCCCAGCACCCACGTCAAGCCAGATGCATCACTGCCCTGTTCTCAATGTGTCAAACACAAAGTGAAAGGAACATGAAACTGTTCAAAAGATATCATCTGACCACTAATTTTACATTGAAGTAAAACTTTTTTTCTTTAAGACATGGGCTAGCCCACACAGACTTCAAATCCACTACATAGCACCAGCTGGCCTCAAATATGGGCTCTCCTGCCTGTACCTCCTAAATGCTAGGATTACCACAAAGCCACCAGGAGCTGTTGCTTTCTTACTGTTAACAAGTTGGTGTTATTTTTGCTAACACACAAACTGCAAGGTTAGTGCAACTGAGAAGTACAGAATAAACATCAGAAGGTTTAGCACAAAAACCAGCACACAGTTGTGAAAAAATAATTGCCATTTGGAAAAGAATAATCGTAGTTCTGAAAATCTCAGTCAACACTTAAAAATGATGACCAATTAGGATTCTTTAGATATCTATTACTTCTCCTTTACAAATTTATCTGCAAAAACTCAATAGTACACAGAAATAATATTACAAAATCTCGATAATACATAAAAATAAAATTACAAAATCTCTATATTAAGAAATGTACACATTAGCCATGGTGATACATATCTGTTAATCTCAGCACTCAGGATACGAAGGCAGAAGGATCACCATGAGTTTGAAGCTAGCTAGACAGGTGTAGACAAGTAAAACCTTGAAAAAGAAATCTATAATATATATATATATATATATATATATTTATATAATTATATATATTATATAATATATAATATATATAAAAACTATACAAAAAATAATATATATATTATATAATATATATAAAAACTATACAAAATGCTTGATCTAGCACTTGGGAGATGAAGGCAGGAGGATCCACTCAAGATCATCCTTGGCTACATTGAGAATTCAAGGCCAGCTTGGGCTACATGAGATCCTGTCATAACTAATACACCTACATAGTTATAGTTTATGTTTACCTGGTCAATTTTCCTGAGTTCATTTGTTGCTTCAAAGTTATTTGGTTCCAGTTCTAATACTTTTTCATAATCTAAGTAAAACAGAAGATAAAGAACATTTGAAAAGATAAGTATTTTTAAACCTATACTCATCAATAGTCACTTGCTACATGTGATAAGTAAGCAGTTATCCAAAGGGAAAATGAAGAAAAGCATCTGTTCTACACAGTGCACATCATTAAACCACACAGTAGAAGCTCTATTTGCTATCAGATTTAGTCACACTTTGTAGTTTATACTACACAAATCTATTTTATAGAACAGGTAGAATTTACAAATAGACAAAAACATGCTGAGCTTTACACATACTGCCTCCTGTCTCACAGCAGCCAACAAAATGACATCATCTTTATTTTACAAATGAGAAACTGAAAATCAGAGAAGATACTAGTCACACATGGTGGATAGTACATGGTAGAGTAAAACATTGAAACAAAATCTAACTGTTGGCAAATAATGCCTTCTTTCCCAAAATAAGGAATCTTTTATATTGAAAAAAAAAAAAAGGTTTATTCAAATGCTTTATGGAAATCACTCTGTAGTTTATTACTGCACTTTTTTAGCATTGTATCTGCACGTACGTGTGTGTGTGTGTGTGTGTGTGTGTGTGTGTGTGTGTGTGTGTGTGTGTGTGTGTGTACAAGCTAGGGTCTCTTGCTACTGCACACTCATGCCCACGCAGTTCCATACTGGTGGCTGGGGAAATGGAGCCCAGGAGGCAGGCTTTGTAAGCAGCATCTTTAACCACTGAGCCACCTTGGAATACTTTAGTATTATTCTTTGTATATGGCGTTTCAACTCAATGAAATGTTCACATAAGACTCACTCAAAAGCATTAGTACCTCTTTTGGCATCCTCTAACTTCTGCAAAGCAAACCGAGCAGCACCTCGTCGGGTGTAAGCCTTGGTATAATTTCTATTCAAGGCGATTGCTAAATTACAATCAGACTCAGCAACAGCAAATCTGCAATTAAAAATAATAAAATAAATGAAATTACCAAAACCAATTATTCAATAAAACTTAAAAATCTGCTTCTGAAATTCCTAAGAGTGGATTTACTTCCCAATTAAAAGCATGTTTCCCACTTTAAGCTTACTAAAAACAATTTTTCCTCCACCCTAAGACTGGGAATCAAACCAAGGGCCTTGTACATACTAGGAAAGTATTCTACCACTGACCCACACCCCCAAGCCCATAAAATTAATGATTCCTTTTTTTTACATGTGTGGTGTGTGTGCACGTGTGTCATGTGTGAGTGTGTGTGCATGCGCGTGTGTGGTATGTGCGCATGTGTGTGGGTATGTGTATGTGTATGTGGTGTATGTGTGTGGTGTGTGCACGAGTGTGGGTGTGTGTACATGGTGTGTGCGCATGTGGGTGTGTGTGCATGTGTACATGTGCATGCACGCATGTGTGTGCATGTATGTGGGTGGGTGTGCCTGCGGGGGTGTGTGCATGTGTGTGGGTGTATGTGGAAGCCAGAGGTCAACATCAGATGCCTTCCCCAGTTGCTCTCCACCTTATTTTTTGAGACAAAGGCTCTCAATGAGCTTAGAGCTCATCGGCTGGGTTAGACTAGCTTGCCAGCAAGCCCTAGAGATCTGCTTTCACCTCCCATGTACTGGATTACAGATGTATGCTGCCCTGCCCAGCATGCTACATGGGTGCTAGTTATCTGAACTCAGGTCCTCAGGCTTTTACAGCAAGAACTTTACCCAGCCCCAGAAGGCAGTCATTCTTACTGGTAAAGCTCTAGTAGCATTCCTTCTAATATGAGAAATAAGAAGACCCATTATCACTGCTGTTCCTCAGAATTATACTAGATGTTCTCCTCAATGCAGTTCCACAAGAAAGAACAGGAAGACAGGGAAAGAAGAGAGGAAAGAGAACAGGGAGGAAGGAAAGAAGGAAAGCAGTCAGGCAGGCAAGTACAAAACTGGAAATAATTGTCTGGTGCAATCACTCAGCAGGTAAGAGCACTTCTTGCACAAAGCAGGAGTGCTAGAGAGAGCCTGAGACCACTGCAATCAACTCCAAAACCAACACAACTGTAACTGAACCCTGGTCCTGCAAGAAGCAGACATGGCCAATCACTGGGGCTTCGTGAATTAATACCTGAAAGGGAATAAGCTACAAGAATTTACAGAGCAAAACAATGCATTATGTTTCCAGTCTTTCCCACATTTCATTACAAAAGTTTTTAAAAATTATTCTCCACACACATTAGAGGGAGTCCTCACTTTTTCAATCTGAAGTAAGCTGACGCTCTGTTCGTGGGCAGCACAGGATTGTATGGATCAGCATCCATGCCCTTTGTGTAGCACTCAATAGCTTCATCATATTTTCCTTGTTTGAAGTACTTGTTGCCCTGAAATAAAACAAAAGAATGAAGCAAAACCATCTTTGTACAAATGCTGTAATTCACTATAAAGTTATAGCTGGGTGTGGTGGCACATGCCTTTAATCCCAGCACTTGGGAGGCAGAGGTAGGAGGAACACCTTGAGTTCAAGGCCACCCTGAGACTACATAGTGAATTCCAAGTCAGCCTGGGCTAGAGCGAGACCCTACCTCGAAAAAAAAAAAAAGAAAGAAAGAAATTCACTATAAAGTTATCACACGGTACAATCCAAGAGTGCTGAAGAAAAACAAGTAAAATATGAAGCATAATAAAAGCTTCAAGATGAAGGCAATCTGGAAAGAGTTGTAGCTTTCTGTAAAGCAGGATTACTGGTCTTAGAGAAAAAAGGTTTCTCTCAGAGAGATGAGTGGACTGTGATATGAACAAGTAGAACAGAATATTTACACCAACAATCACAAACTGATTTCAAGTGATTTCTGTCTCCTACTGAAAATCGTGGAGCAATGCGAGGTGAACAAGTCCTTTATACACACTTCATTTAACACATCAACTATTACTACTCTCATTTGATAGCTAAGAAGTCATAGGCAGTGTGAAGAACTTGTCACAGATCAGAACCAGGACATTAATCTGACTATGAAGTATGTACTTCTGCCTCCCAACACGGATATAGCCACTAACAGTTTCAGGCTTGAACATCGCCAAAACTATGCTGAGGAAAGGCCAGAGGTCACATGATTTTCTACACACTCCACCTCCTGAGTGAAGCAAAAGCTAACCTCAAAATACCTTATCTTTTAGATCGAGAGCCTTCTGTGAGTCTACATGAATGCCGTCTTCTTCCGACTCGGATTCCTGAGACACAGAGTCGTGAGTACTATCTTCTTTATCAAGTTCATCAAGGATACTTTCCTAAAACCAGAAGTAGAACATTATTACCAACAATTACAGTCAACAGAACACACTGTTACAATCTAAGGACCTAGGACAGAAACCCAAATTAACTTATGACTGTCAAGATTATACCCAGAGAAAAAGCAAGTGACCTTCTTTAGAAAACCAAGATCTAAACTACTTAAATAATCTAATTTTGGCCAGGCAGGGTGGCTCATACCTGTAATCCGAGTACTCAAGAGGCTGAAGTAGGATTGCCATGAGTTTGAGGCCAGCCTGGGTTAAGTACAGTGTGAGACCCTGCCTCAAAAGACCCCCCCCAAAAAAAAAAAAAGTCTGAATCTGAACTTATAAAGTAAGCTAAGTCAATAGAATCTAAAATTCATAGTTAATGGTACTGAAGTATTATAACCTGACTTAAGAACAGTTTGCAAAAAGTTTACATATTAATATAATTAGCAACCAACAGCAGAAGTTTGTGTGATTTTTGTTTTGGTTTTTTTCTCCTCCCCACCCCCACCTTTTTTCTTTTAAGTAGTGTCTTACTGTAGCCCAGAGTAGCCTTGGACTCATGGTGATCCTCCCACCTCAGCCTCCCAAATACTGAGATTAAAGGCATGTGACACAATAGCCAGCTAGTTTTTTTTTAAAACTTTTTGAGCTAGGCAGGCATGGTAGCTGTTGTGGTCGGCTTTCTAGTTGCTGCGCAGAAAGAACCCAAACAAAAGCATCTTGTGGAAGAATGGGTTTATTTGGCTTACGGACTAGAGGGGAGACTACATCCATGCAGGGAAAATAATGGCATGAGCAGAGGGGTGGACATCACCTCTGCCACAGCACTGGAAACAGCGGCAGGAAGGTGTGCCAAATACTGGCAAGGGGAAGCTGGCTTATAACTCCCATAAACCCACCCCCAACAACACAGCTTCATCGAGGTTGTAAAACCCAAACTTCCATCAGCTGAGGATCGATTTATCAGAACACATTCATTTGTTTGTGGGGGACACCTGGATCAAACCATGATAGTGGTGCAAGCCTTTATTCCCAGCACTGGGTGGCAGAGGTAGGAGGATCACTGTGAGTTCGAGGCCACCCTGAGACTACATAGTGAATTCCAGGTCAACTTAGACTAGAGCGAGACCCTACCTTGAAAAAAAAAAAAAACTTTTTTTCTTATTTTAAAACAATAAAAACTGTTTATAGACCACCACTAACTCCTGACCCAACAACCTATGAGATAGGAATAATTAACCATTTTTTTTTCACTTGGAACTGATACACACAACTTGGTTAACCCACTCAGTCACATAGCTAGTAAGTGATTCAGTCAGAATTTGAATCTGGGCTGTTGGCCACCAGAGAATCCTATTACATTATCGCTCAATGTGCTCCAAAACAGAACTAACTCTATCAAAGAAAAGTGTGTGCACTTCCTGGAAACCCAAATGCATATCAACAGGAGTATGGACACACATACCAGAATTTCGGTTAGCAATCAAACAGAACAAAATACTGCTACTCACATACTGCATATGAAATATTAGTGCTCCATATTGATATGGATCACATTAAATAATGCTAGTAAAAAGCCAGACACAAGAATGCAAACTGTAGACACAATCTAAATGAAATGCTAATGTGCAGTACTAATCTCTAACATGAGAGCTCACAAGAGTGGCTGCTCTTAGGTTATCTAGTAGGTTAACAGGGATTCTAGATGATGGAAATGTTCTAAGTGGGTCAGGCTGGGGTTTCACGAGTATATGCAGAAGAGAAAATTCAGGAGGCTAGACATTTAACATTTCGTGACTTATACAATTACACTTCAGTGAGTGTTTCAAACAGAGGCCTGGGGCTGGAGCTCAGTTGGTAGAGTACTTGTCTAGCATGCATCAAGTCCTGGGCTCAATACGCAGCACTGCATAGAAATGTGTCTATAATCTCAGCACTCAGGAGGTAGAGGCAAGAGGACCAGGAGTTCAAAGTCATCCTCTACTATATATTGAGTTCAAGGCCACCCTGGGTTATGAGACCATGTCTCAAAAATAAATAAATAGGCAAAAAAAAAAACAATAAACAGAAAAATAGCAATCATTGCCTCTGGGAGTATGAAGCAAGAAGAAAATGGGAGATAGAACACACCTGTAACTTCAACAATATTGGAAAAATTCTTTTAGATTTTTTTAGATAGACTCATGTTTTCTATTGATTATGGTGCTCTAGAATATATCATTTCCTAAACTTTTTCATGTGAGTCAAATATTACATAATGTTCACTATGTAGGCCAGGCAGGCCTCACACTCTCAACAATCCTCCTGCTTCAGTCTCCTGAGTCCTGGGATTGCAGGACTTTTACATAATACTGTTTTTTGCATATGTGTTTGTGCGCATGTGCACACATGCATGTGTGCATGTGTGTGTGAGCAGGCCAAGGTCTCTTGCCACTGCAAACAAACACTAGATGTTCGTACCACCTTTTGTGTCCAGCTTTAATGGGTGGCTTGGGACTTAAACCCACGCCAGCAGGCTTTGCCAACAAGTGCCTTTAACCATGACCCATCTTCCCAGCCCCATGTATTAAAAAAAAGGAAAAATTAAAATTTAAAAAAAGGAATGTATATGTCGTTTAGTTATCACATCTCTCCATGCCGCACCCTCACACACATTCAACCAAATCCTTTTTAAAATCATGAGTCCAGAATGAAGTGAGCCAATAAGGGTCCCTTCACAGGCTAACCTAAGAACAGCTACCTGGAGCTCCAGGGAAGGTTCTGAGACAGGCACTGGTAGTAGTTCTCAAATGAGCATCATGTGTGGAAAACAGAAAGCACACATGACATAATGACCATCTCAGTTCTAGAAGGTAAAACCCTCCTTCCTGGGATTAAGATGCCAGCACTTGGGAAGCTGAGGCAGGAGGACCACAAGTTCAAGGCCAGCTTGGAGTCTATATTAAGACCCCCCCATCTCCAAAAATGGGGAGTGGGAAACATAGGCCATAAGAACACTATTATTTTTCATTTATTCTGTGACTATTAGCTAAATCCAAGAAAAGTTTATTTAAATATTAAGAAACACATAACTAGATTAACTTACCACATCAAGTTTTGCCCAAGCCTCATAATCATAAGATTTTATCCTGTTTTTCGTGTTTTCCTCTTTGGTTTTTTTAGAAGACTCTTTTGCTTTGCCTTTCTTCTTTTTCCTAAAATTCCCATTTCGAATAGGAGGTAAATTCTAGGCAGGAAAGAAAAGTTTTGAGCACTCTGTTACTTTGTGTATAACTAACAATGTTTGAAATTCTCACGAAATGGTATTTTCAAGTAAGAAATATTTTTCAATGTAAGGCCCAAATGTTTCACATATAATAGTGGTTATACTTGAAAGTTTAATTCAGCTTTTGATGTTCAGTCACAAGAAATCCTAATTATACTTTTAATTCACAACCCTAAATTCAAGCTTCAAAAACTACCTGATCTTCAGCCTCAGTAGAATGAGTGAGCAATGGTTCAGAGGCAACCTGCCATGCCTCCACACTGCTGCTATGCTAAGCACCGAGCACATTTAAACAAATGGGTTTAAGAAAATTTAGTGCAACTTAAGTACCACCTGCATTTTAAGGCAACAGTTACATATTCTTACACACTTGAGTGGCATATAAGCATGACTATGATTTCATGTATGTACACATTCTACAGCCATACTTACCTTTCAGTATTATCCTATTGTCATCCTTTTAGTAACTATCCACTAACATTTAGAGTATCTTACTATAATAGAAAAACTCGAAAAAAATCTAAAGAAGCCTTTCTCAAATAAGTAAAAAAATTTTAAATATCTCACTAGAGTTAATACAATTATTATATAGATTTGGTAAACAGCACAATCTCTAAAAATGTTAACAGAGATGCAAATTCCTTCAATTTCAGTATCTTTGTGTTTCTGTTTTGAGACAGGGTCCTAAGTATGCCAGGGTGGCCTTGAACTGCTATGTAGACAAGGGTGACCTTGAACTTTGAATCTTCCTGCCTCCACTTCCCAAGTGCTAGGATTACAGGTGTGGCCATCAAGCCCAGCTGCACTTTCAGTCTTTTTAAAGACGTTTTCTAAGGTCACGCCTTACTTTAAATCAAATTTTGCTGCACACTAACTTGGGAATTCTTCATTTACCTCTTCAGAAACACCACTCTGTCTTCTTAGTTCCATATCCTTTTGTTTGATGTCTTTTTCCCAGTTATCTAAGTCCCTCATGAAGTCCTGTAATTCTTCTGCATTTTGCTTGACTTGTAGTTGTAATTCAATTGATTTACTTGAAGTCATGGTGGCCTGCAAAGTTTTGAATAATCAAACCTCTGATAACTCTAAGAGTTAAGTGGGGGGGGGGGCCTCAGGAGGTAGCTCAGATGTTATAAAGGTGCTCTATTGCAAACCCTACCAGTCCTGGTTCAATTCCGCTATACCTAAAGCCAGATGCATCAAGTGGTGCATGCATCTGGAGTTCATGTTTGCAGTGGTAAGAGGCTCTGGTGTGCACACAGATATGTACACACATGCAAATAAATAAAACCATTCTGAAAGAAGTAGAATGACAAGTGCTCCTCAATTTACAGTGTAACTGCACCCTAACAAACCTATCATAAATTGAAGATACTAAGTCAAAAATGCATTTATGTAGCTGCACCCTAACAAACCTATCATAAGTTGAAGATACTAAGTCAAAAATGCATTTAAGGCTGGGGAGATGGCTCAGCAGTTAAGGTACTTGCCTCCAGTGCCTAAGGACCCGGGTTCAATACCCCAGTACCCACATAAAGCCAGATGCACAAAGTGGCACATGCATTTGGAGTTCATTTGCAGTGGCTGGAGGCCCTAGTGCACCTCTCTCTGTCTCTCTCTGTGTCTCTCTGTGTCTCTGTGTCTCTCTGTCTCTCTGTCTCTCTGTCTCTCTCTCTCTCTCTGCGTATGTATCTCTCTGCTTGCAAGTAAATATTTTTTTTTAAATGCATTTAAGAGCTGGGCATGGTGGCACATGCCTTTAATCCCAGTGCTACCTCTAAAAACAAAAATAAAACAAAAAATGCATTTAAAACAGGTGTGATGGCACACAATTGTGAGCCCAACACTCAGGAAACTGAGGCAGTAGGATCAGGGATTCAAAGCCAGCCTGGGCTGCAAAGGAAGACCATCCCTTGAAGAAAAACAGGAAGCATTTAGCATACCTAGCCTACCAAACATAGCTTAGCAACACAGTCCACTGAGTTTCCACTGTTTACTCTGAAGACAGTGCTGGTGAATAGCAGGAGCTATGGCTTGCTGTCACTATCCAGCACAGAGAGCGTTACCAAATTCTAAGTACAGTTTCATTAAATACATATTGCTTTCTCATCATTAGAAAACTGAAAAATTCTAAGTCAAACCATCAAGTCAGGGACTATATTTTATTTCCCAAAAACTTAACTAATGATTTTCCACTAATTTATAAAGGCCCAAGCTTTGTGGAAAGAAGAGATACTAAACCAGAAGATAGCCTAAAGTGACACTAAAACAGTATCAGTATAGCATGATCTAAGTGAATCAACAAGTCATCCTCAAAATGCAACAAGGGAGAAAAACCACCAAAATTGACAAATAGTGGCAGACGCCACTCACCTCTAGAGTTTAAAGAATAACCCAACAGCTTCTTTTACTTTCTTTTTTTCCCAACATACACTGAACTTACTAGGTGACAGATACACACAAAGCAAGATTTAAAATGCAAAAACAAAACAAGGGCTGTTGCCTAGTGAAGAAGGAAAAAACAAATAACTGAAGCCCTAAGTAACAAAGTTCTGTTAAGCAGGGTCTCTCAAGCTTAGGGCTGTATTTTGGGCGATGTAATTCGTTTTTGTGCATCATGGAATAGTTGGCAACATCCTCAAGCTCTATAGACCAGGAACCAGGGTTACCCTCTCCCCTGGACTATGACAACCAAAATGTTTCCCAACACTGCCAGACAGCCAGTGGGAAGGCAAAACAAGCCCTATGTTGAAGCATGTGCAAATGCTATGCAACTCACCACAAGTACAGGCATAAATCAGAGAGTAGGGTGATAGTGAAGGAATCCCCAATGTGTTGAAAACTTTTTACCCAGTAAAGGGAAGAAAGTAGCAGAATGAGCTGTGATGGAGATGCTAGGCCATGAGGTCTTACTTACATTCTGAAGTCCATGTAAAAGTATTAAGATGCTAAAATCCAAAATAACTTGATTAGATTATGTTGAGGAGAGGGGCTCAAATGATGTCCTAGATTTCTTTAGGAAGCCTGGTTAGATGGGTGATGCCACTGTGAGTTAAGAAGTGCAATTTTAGCTGGGAGTGGTGGCAAATGCCTTTAATCCCAGCACTTGGGAGACAGAGGTAGGAGGATGACTGTGAGTTTGACCGGCCTGGAATTACAGAGTGTCTTCCAGGTCAGCCTGTGCTAGAGTGAGACCCTGGGGGGGGGGTACAATTTTAAAAAGGTTTCAGAGTTGGAAGGGAATACAAATGGATAGTAGGATTATTTCTGTTTGAGACATGTTGAATTTGAATCTTTATGGGACATTAGGAAGAGAGATCTAGTAGGTAGGACAAACGGATGAGAGAGAATGTGGGTGTCACCAGCATAAAGATGGATTTGAGCATGCTTGGTCACTGGGACTTCTGGAAGATGGACAGAGCCTGAAGAACCCTAATATTGAGGGAACAGAGGAAGAGATGCCAACATCAGAAAAATTTAAACCTCAGCATGTGGAGCTGGGAGGAAAGGAGAGAGCAGTCATAGGAGAGCAGAGAAATGAGGTCATGAAGTGGGAGAGGTCATGGTGCCAGAAGCAGAGACACGTAGAGGAAAATAAAGTGCACTGAATTCAGGGGTCTAGATTGAGTACTAACGCGTTAAGTAAATGAGAACATATGGGACTGTGTCTTTAATAGTGTTAAGACTTGTTCCAGAGTGTCGTCTGAGCGAGGCCTCACCTGTGATTCCAGGTCCTCAGAAGGCTGAGGCACGAGCATCACAAATTCAAGGCCTAATTGGACAACAGACCCTGCCTAAAAGGAGAAGTCAGGAAAGGGCCGGACTAGAGCACCTGCCTGTCATCTGCCAAGTACTGGGTTCAATCCTGGAGGAAAGAGGATGGAGGTGTGATAGGGCCAGGAGGTCCCCAAAAGGTGGAGGGGCTGTCAACCCTCAAACGGAAGGGGAGATGTGATAGGGCCAGGAGGTCCCCAAAAGGTGGGAGTGTCAACCCTCAATTGGGAGATGTGATAGGGCCAGGAAGTCCACCAAAAGGTGGAGGGGGTGTCAACCCTCAAACGGAAGGGGAGATGTGATAGGGCCAGGAGGTCCCCAAAAGGTGGAGGGAGTGTCAACCCTCAATTGGGAGACGTGATAGGGCCAGGAGGTCCCCAAAAGGTGGAGGGAGGTCAACCCTCAAACGGAAGGGGAGGTGAAAGACAGAACCCGTTTCCATTCTGTCTTCACTAAGGAAGGGACGGAGCAGGTGGGTCTTCGGCCGCCCAGCCTCGACAACTGAGCAGATTTCAGCTCCCTCCCTCACGCGCTATCGTCCTCAGAACGCGGTTCACCTGCGTTCACCTGTGCAGAGCGCCCCTGGGAGGCATTCACTTCCCACCCTGCCTGCAGCCCTCCTCTCCCACGGAGTTCGGGACCGCTTCCACGCCCGCGCGGGGAGGGCCGGGCCCACCGCGGTCCCCAGGGTGTCTCTGGTCGGTGCGCGGAGCCCGAGCCCCGGGACGGAGGACCCACCGCGGCCCGCCCGCCCCCACCTCCCGCCCCGGCCCCCTGCAGCCGGCGGCAACGGCAGCGCCCGCTCACCCGCACCGCACCGCACCGCACCGCACCGCAGCCGGCGACAGCCCGCCCCGGACGCCCGCCGCGGCCGGCGCCTTCCCACAAGGCCCCGCGCGCGCCCGCCCCTCGGAGGCCCGGCCTGCGCGAGCATGCGCAGAAGGTCGGGTCCTGCGCCCCGCCGCATCCCGAAGGAGCCTGCCCGCTTCCGCCGGGTCTGCAGTCATCAGTAAAGCCTGAGCTGTTTCTCCTCTTGTCTAACGATGTGGTGCAGCCATTGGATGAAATGAATACCAGAAAGCTACTGTTTCTCACTAGGAACCCCAACAACCATTTTGAGAAATTTTATTTTCCTCTAAGGAATTATATTTGCCAAATTTTTTGTCTTTTGTGAGTAACAGCTTTTCTAAGAGTATCTATCTAGCCATTGTGTGTCAATTTGAAGGTCTGTCTTAATATTAAGATATTTATCAAAGCTATTAAGATATTTATTATTTAAGATATTTAAGATATGCTGCGGCGCATCTTAAAGAAAGAATATGAATCATTTAACACTTTATTTTTTGCTTCCTTTGTGACTGAACCTTCATTGCTGTAACAACTCTAAGATTATAAATGATAATTTTAGAAGTCCACAAAAACAAACAAAAATCGAATTTACAAGTTGGGCTAGCGCTATGATCTCAAACATCCCCAAGATCAGATCTTCCCCTTTCCTTTCCCCTTCCCCTTCTTCTCCTCTTTCTTCTTTTCTCCTGTCTCCATAATAATCAATGTCTTAGTAAATAGAACCAAAGAGACAAGTGTGTGGTGCCTGTGTGTGTGTGTGTGTGTGTGTGTGTGTGTGAGAGAGAGAGAGAGAGAGAGAGAGAGAGAGAGAGAGAGAGAGAGAGGAAGGCCAGAGGTCAATGTTAGATATCTTCCTCTATTACTTTTCCACCTTTTTAAAATAAAATTTTTTTGAGGCAGGGTCTCACTCTAGCTCAATCTAACCTGGAACTTACTCTGTAACCCAGACTGGTCTCAAACTCATGGTGATCCTCCTACCTCAGCCTCCTGAGTGCTGGGATTAAAGGCATGTGCCACCATGCCTGGCTTATCTTCTTTTTGGATGGCATGCAAGCCTCTTCACTGCTATTGATGATTGTCTTCAATAACATTAGTAAGCAATGCCTTCTTTTATGTATTTTACTCATTTATTATTTTCCAAAAATGAACCCCAGTCACCTCGTTGAATTTATTGCTAATCTCTAACATGGTTATTTTCTTTTTTTTTAATATTTTATTTATTCATTTTCAAGCAGAGAGAGAGAGAGAGAGAGCACCAGAGCCACCACCCTGTGGGTCTGGCACATGTGGGCCCTGGGGAACTGAACCGGGGGCCCTAGGCACTGGAGGCAAGTGCCTCAACCGTCGAGCCATCTCTCCAGCCCTATATTTTTTTTTCTTTTTTTTTTAATATTTATTCATTTTCAAGCAGAGAGAGAGAGAGAGTAACATGGTTATTTTCAAAGAGATAATCTCTTTATGTAGTTTAATGTTGAAATCATAATGGTCAGTGGAAGTACAAATTTATTGTTGCAACAGTGAAATACTGTAATTATTGGTTGTGGATGTTATTAATTTCATATCTCAAACAGTTAAGATAAAAGATTCTGGCAATTATTATAAATCTTGGGAAAGGGCATTAGCCAAGTAACATTTTGTTTATTTGTTTGGTTGGTTAGTTTGTGGGGTTATCTGAGACAGTTCTTACTCTATAGTCCAGTCAGCCCTTGAATTCATGATCCTCTTACATCATCAAATATGAAGTACCATATCTGATGGTACCATACCTAGCTTCCAAGTAACTTTAGGGAGAAAATTTATGAACCTTGAGACTTCCTGTTACAGGGATTCTGTATACCATCTGGTTGTATGTGATAGGAAACCCAAAATAAAAGTAATTTAAACATGACAGAAGACTATTTCTCTTTTACATTAGACTAAATATAAACAATCCAGGGCTGGTTGACAACCCCAGGGTCAGGTGTAGGAAAGTCCTGTGACTTTCCTGCTGTATCTTCAGTACATGGCTTTTACCCATGCCACAATATAGCTGCTTCAACTCCAGCAATCTTGTTTGAAATCAAGCCAGCAGGAAGGAGTAAGAATGGGAACAAGTCATTTCTGCTCTTGAGTAATGTTTCCTTGCTGATCATGGGCACAGTGCAAGGGAAGTTCAGATTTTTATTCTTGGCAGTCATGTGCCCATCTAAAAACTGGAGATTCAGTGAATAAGGGAAAAAAGGCAGAGGCAAGATCGATATCAAGGGACAACCAGCAGTCTCTGTCACAGTTCTTAAGTATTATTGAAAAGCATAAAGCTGAGTTGGTGGCACACACCTGAAATCCCAGCACTTGGGAGGTGGAGACAGGAGTTCCAGATCAGACTTGACTTCATAGCAAGATGGAGGCCAGCATGGGACACATGAGAGCCTGTCTCAACAAAACACAAAAAGCACAATGAAAATTGAGCACTTATGAGGCTGAGGACAGCATGGATTACACTGAGATTCTGTCTCGAAAATAAAAAGATGTGAATGAATTAATGGATACTAGAAATCCAGGTGGACTACATGAGAAAAGGGTTGAATTTTATAAATCTGATTGGGCTATTTACTAAATATGTGGCTTAATCTGAGTTTCACATGTTGAGGTAAAATGTAAGTGTGGAGATAAAAAGACCTTCCAAGTCTCAGTTGGTAGAGTGCTTGCCTATTATACACAAAGCCCTGGGTTCATTTGCCAGTAATTCATATACTGAATATGGTGGCACACTCCTGTAATCCAGCACTTGAGAGGTGAAGGCAGGAGGATCAGAAGTTCAAGCCCATTCTCAACTACATAGCTTGAGACTATCCTGGGATGCATCAGACCTGGTGTCAAAAAGACAAGAAAATATATATTCTCTCCAAAGAGAGAGAATCTTCCAGGTAGGACAGTGTATATGATAGGACTCTTTAGCACAGCTTGGAACACTAAAAACTTAATAAATGTTTGTTTCCCTCCCTCTGCCTTTCAAAACTTTGGCCCAGACCCTGGGATACGGTAGCTCTCTCCTGCATTTGTGTCTCCCACTACAGGAAGATCTCAAAAGAAGTGTATAAGGAGCACAAGTACTAGTACCAGTAGACAAAAGTAAGCTGACCAGGGAAGGTAAACTGCCTCTCCTACGACACAATGGAATCTACAGAAGTGGGCTGAGTAAGAATGATGAGAAGAATGGCTCACATGTGATTTGACATTGCTAATTTCACAATGACAGTTCATTTTATCCCCATTTTACTGATGAGGTCACTGATCAGAATAACAAATTTGCTCAGGCTATAGACATGTGGAGGCCAAACTTCAGAGTCTGTACCTTCACCCTGTGTTCTGCTGACCCCTTGTCTTGTACATTAGTGTGAAAACACCCTTGAGAAGGGCAGGAATAAGCCCTGACTCTCCCTTCTGCACACTGCCTTGCTGAGACACCCCTTCTTGCCTGGCATCTTCCTAGCGGTGATGGTTAAGTTTTGTTGCCAACCTGACTGACCTGTTTAGTCATCTTGGGTGGGTCTCTGAGGTTGCTTACAGGAAGGACTAACTAAAGGATGAGGGCCCTCTTCCAGAGTGAACCCTCTGGGGGCAGTGGGTCAGAGGGAGGATATAAGGAAGCTCAAGGGGAAGGAAAGCTCTCTTCTCTTCCTCCCCCAACCCATGCCTGTTTTTGCTTGTGTGTGTGTGTGTGT
>PVHP010004268.1:0-60513 GCA_004024765.1 Zapus hudsonius
AGTATAGACGTGCCAGGGCCTCCAGCCACTGCAAATGATCTCCAGACATATGCGCCAGCATGGACCCTGGAGAATTGAACCCGGGTCCTTAGGCACTAGAGGCAAGTGCCTTAACCTCTGAGCCATCTCTCCAGCCCTCTCCAGCTCTTGAAAACTGATTTTCTGTGTTTCATTGTCATAACCATTCTCATTGCAGTGAGGTGCATCTTTCCTTCTTTGGGATGTGTTTGTTTTTGTTGACTATTGGCATTGAAAACTTTTTCACATATTTATTGACCATTATATATTTGAGAACTATCTATTCTCTTTATTTTCTCTATATCTTATTTACTATATTTAAATTTTCCCATTTTCAATGAATTGTTTCTGATGTCTCAATTTAGGTGCTATTGTTTAGCTTCCTTATGTATCCACATTTATGTTTCTTATCAGATGCAAAGCCGGTAAATACAGTCTCTATTTTTGAGTTAGGTTTTTCACTATCTGGTTCATTGGGAAGAGTCTTTGTGGTTAGATCAGATCTCATTTGTCTTTTTCATTAGCTTTCATTAGTTATGCTTCAGAGAACTCTTATAAAAATAAGTTAATAAATTAGTTTGTTAATTAATTCCTTGTTCAGACCAATGCTACAAAGCATTTTCCCCATGTTTTCTTCTGGTACTTTCATAGGATGGAAATATTTCCTGTTTCCAGTCTCTCCTTTTCAGACACAGAATGAAAGAAACTCATGCTAGATATATTCATCAAAGAGAAGAAAGTGACGAATGGAGTTTGCTGTCTCCTAACCATCTCCATCCTTCAGTGTTAACACTAAACCTCTCATCTCTGTTTCAGCAGCTGCTCAATGTGGGTGTTCCCCACTGAGAGCAGAATTGCTCTTCTCATTACAGAGCATGTTCTAGTAGACCATGTCGATTCTGGATTTAATAATCAGGGTCTCTGTCACTTCTCTGAAAACTTGGCTTCATGAAATTTCATAACTTTAATAGCTTCAGGACTAACACATGGAAATTACCTTATTGAGGAGGATTTTGCACAATTTTAGGCAAGAGCGAATGTTACGGATATACATAAGGAAGGTAATGCTAAATGATGGTTTTCTATATCTATAGCATGTTTTTTTCATCTCACTGGCTTTTGTTTCTTTTATTAATTATAAGTAATTTTCTGAAGGTTATATGTGCACAATAAGCCATTTATAACATGCTAGAAGGCAGTATGTGATATATTTGTGTATATGTGTTTATATGCATGATGCTTAGTGTCAAATAAATTAATGTTAGGTATTGATAATACTGTATTAGTTAGCTGTTTTCTAAGAATATAATGATATTAGATAATAGACATTTTGATGAGATGGAAAAAATGTAAAGTTTGAGCATTTAGTGATTGTATTTTCAAATTAAAATTATTTCTGTTTGTAAAGACATCACTTTCAATATTGATAATATGTGAAAGCAATAGCTAAAGCCTTCTCTAATTGTAAAATTATGTACTTCTTCATGAATGAGATAAAGATATCTACCCAAAACCTTGCCTTGGCAATTGAAAAGGTAAGTAGATTCTTAGCCCCCAGGTCCCATGAGTATTTTACCAAGGCGTATGGTATGAATCTCAGCTTACATTGTAAAATAGAGCAGGAACTTCTCCCTTGAGGACTCTTATGTGTATAGCATGCAATTATGATTATGTCGAGTCTGAGAAGTTCTAAACCAGAGCAGGTGATAACTGTAAATTCCAAAGATAGAATTCACCTTAGTATCTTCAGTAGCTCATGCTAAGGAGTAGCAAATTATTTTAGCCTACTAAATATTTGGGAAACTAGTTGGTAAAGGATAAGGCCCCAAACCTTCAACTGTCTGGAAAATATTATGGCTAGAGAAAATAATACATCTAGATTATTGTTTAAAAAACACAGTTCTCATCATAAAGGGAATAAGAGATAGTTTATTCTGGAGCTAAATATGAGTGACCATGATCCAGGAACACAGGTTCAGGTTACTGCAAATGCCATGTTCCATGTTCCAGTTTCACGAAGTCTTTTATTTTTTATAGTGATTGAACAAATGAAGTATTAAATCAGGACAGTTTTCTAACATATTGGTGGGCTTATCAGATAAGCCAGCTATAGCGTATCATGGAAAACCACTATAGATTTCAGATGCTATGTGATAGCATTCTTAGCTTTTGGATTGGTGGAAGCTAATGGTCTGCAAAGGGTACACTTCAAGGGCTTAGACAGTCACAAGGATGTTAGCTCACACACAGGGGCATGAAATGAATGGCTTTAAAAGGCAATAAGAGTAGCCCAGGATAATTTGGTTTCCATCTGCAATTGAAATGCTCCATAAGCAGGAAGTTTGCTTATTTTCCCTTGCAGAATCAATATTGTAAGTGTGGATCCTTCGTATGTTTTCATTTTTCCTTGTAAATTCAGTTAACATAATGTAATCAAGTTGAACATATGATGATTTGTATTTGATGAGTTCCTACTATTATCTTTCATAGTTCTTTACATAAATTTATTCTTTTTCTTGTGCCCAAGATTTTATTCAACAACAGGACGACAATGAGCATATCTGAATGGAAGGAGAAATTTTAGAGACCAATAAAGTGATTTAAATTATTTTAGTGTCTATTTTGTTTTCTAGCAACTGTGGTTTTCATCTACATAAAGATTTTCATGTCTCTACCTTCCACCTCACTTTAGGAGTGCTGGGGTTGTAGACACATTCCATCTCAGGTTTACATGAGTTCTGGGGATATAAACTCAGCTTATCACTCTGCCATGGGAATTCCTATTTTTCTACTAAACCATGTCACCAACCCCAGATGAAAAAATTTAATATGTAATAAACATGTGTTGAAAGAATGAGTAATGGGATTTATGTAGCAATAACACAATGTATAACTTTCTTTACAATGGAACTTAAAACCATTTACTAACTCATTCATTTTATTGTAATGTAAACGATAATAGTGATGAAGTGAGAAATGAAAGATCATAAGAAATAACAGGATTGAGGGGCTGGAGAGAGGGCTCAGGGGTTAAGGCACTTGCCTCCAGTGCCTAAGGCCCTGGGTTCAATTCCCCAGGACCCACATAAGCCAGACCCACAAGGTGGTGGCCCTGGTGTGCTCTCTCTCTCTCTCTCTCTCTCTCTCTCTCTCTCTCTCTCTCTCTCTCTCTCTCTTTCTCTCTCTGTGTATGTATCTCTCTCTGTATCTCTGCTTGAAATGAATAAATAAAATATTTTTTTAAAAAATAAAAAAGGAATAACAGGATTGAGCACTCACTGCACGACGAATGTTGTATTGTGTCCATTTATAACACTATCTTGAATACCATTCCATTGCTGACTTTCTTACTATGCTTGTGAGAAAATAGGAAATCTTATTACAGAAAGCTGTTCTCATTTCATTTTTTAGCTTGAAAATTCTCCACTTATGGTCACTCATTCTTATCAATGCCTAAGGACAATATTTGTTGATTCTGTAATCATTCAGTTATGAGAAGTGAAGCAAGGTGTTAAAAATTATGTAAACCCATGTAGTACAAAAATTTGATGTGTTCATTCCTTTTCAAAATGTAATTCCTGTTTCAAAAATCCAAGAAAACAGTCTTTCTCTCATATATATAAAAAAAAGATTCGACACTTGAAACTTTCATTTCAGCAAATCTGATATACTTTAAAAATTTTATTTACTAACAATTTTTATAAATGGTAATAAAGTTTTTGATCTTAACCCCTTTCATCAGCTTCACTTATATTTCACCCACCTACTGACTGAAGTCCTTCCCCTTCCTAACTAGTATCACTCCTATTTTGATCTCTCTCTCTCTTTCTCTCTCTCTCTCTCTCTCTCTCTCGCTCTCTCTCTCTCTCTCTGTGTGTGTGTTTTGTGTTGGCACCCACTCAGTTACTCAGTTTACTTAGGCTTGCTTGCACAAACATGGGCTGGAATTATGTATTATGTTCCTGGCAAGGATAGTTGTTATGTATTAATTCAGTATCTGTTCATTTTATACTCATTTCTCTGAAATAATTCATCTTTTTAAGTCTTCACAGACACTTTGGAATGATATTCATCAATATATAAGTAATATGAAATAACATTTTCATAGGAATAAACTTCTATTTGTTTACAAAGGAAGGTGGATGTGAGTAAATGAAGATTTCCTCAGCTCTATTGCTCAAGTAACTATTTTAGCATCACATGAAGATTGCAAAAGTCTATAGAGAAAATTATTTAGAAAGAAAATTTCAATGAAGACAAATTTTGAAGCTGAAAATCCAAACCCTCCATAAAAACAAAACGAATATCATAAAAACTACATGGCAAACTTTTAAAATGGAAAAGCAAAACAGTTATTCGGGTGGACATGGGAGAAGTCTCATACATCAATGATGCCGTCCCTATGAAGAATATTCAGTAATTCCTCTAAAATGTAAGCACCAGCATGATGATTCCTCAGCAATCCACTCTTAGTTGTAGCCAAGAGAATACAAATGCTTTACAGATAAACTTGAACAGATATTCCTAGTAATATCATTTTTTAATATTTATTATCCATAATGAGTTACATTATTTAGTGGGCAAACCATGCATTATAATATCATTTTTAACAGACAGAAGATATGAAACCCAAATGTTCATCCATGAGTGAATTATTAAATAACATTTGCCATATATATTCGATAACTCCACCACAAAATGAAAAAAATGCTCCACAATATCCATGAACACTTAAATACATCACGCCCAGTGAAAGAAACCTTGCACAATGTTCAAAGACACAATTTGGGTTATTAAACTTGAAATCTATTCTCTGGCAATCATTAGTTTTACAATAACCCCTCGCCCCAAAAAATAATAAATGAGGATATTTGACAAGCAGTATTTCTGGCAGTTGTCCAAACATGCTTTGAAGGTAAAACTAGCATCAATTCTACCGTGCATATTGCTAAGATTTAACTTAGTTTATACTAGAAAACAAATAATTGGTTTGTCACACAACGCAAATATAAAAACTGGACTGCATCTTGTTGCATTCCAGAACATGTTCATAATAGTTCAATATTCTATTTTTAATATTGTATATTTCACTGTCATGAACATTGAATAATATTGGGTTTTTCTTGCCTTTTCAAAATATAAGATTGTGTTGGTATAATTTTCAAAATATATAACATTAGTCTGACCTTTGAAAAATATCTTGTCATGCAGTTTATAAAACAGTGCATACAATAAATAGATATCTGCTACCAGTTTAATAAATAATGAGTTTCAAAAGATCAAATATCCTTCATTTCTTGTTTCCTCAACATCTACCACAGAAATAAACTCATTTTGCTGTTTTATTTTACGTAATTATACATAAAATGACAAAAAAAAAATCCCGGAACCAAGGATGTGGTAAAATTTTCACTCTGTGCATCAAAGCTTCTGTTTTATGGATAATCATCTCACAGAGCAATAGATAATGGCATGAATAAAAATCATTAAACTCAGGAGTTGGAGAGAGCTTTAGAAGCCTTTCAGGGCAACTAGCTCGCACCTTCCTGTCTGAACAGGATTTGAATATGTATGAAAGAATTATTTTTAAATTTCTACTTATTAATTGATTTGTTGGTTTCGTGTGTGTGTGTGCACATAGGTGCACCAGTGTCTCTTCTGCTGGCTTACATGAGTGGCTAGGGAACTGAACCTAGGTGAGCAGGTTTTGCAAACAAGTGCCTTTAACCATTGAGAAATCTCCCCAGCACCTATGTTAGGGTTTTAGGCATTATAGTGTGTGGAAGCCTATTTCCTCTCCATCTTATTTAGAAAGCAGCAAAGACTCGGGACAGACTCTGAAGGAGGTAATTCTGCCTGGTGTGTCACACTGAGACAATCTTTCTTATAGTCAGCTACTCTCAGGGATCAGCTAGTTTCCCATTTTGCCCATTCTGAGTCACCTTTTTCCTGTCCTGCCAGGCTCTGTGTAGAGAGCATCCTTTTTATTTTACAGTATTCTAGAACATTCAGTTTGGGTAAATGATTACTAGCTTTTCTTCCCCAACTTTCATGATGTAGTTCTATTGGATTGGAATCCTACACAGACAGGACACACATTCCTAAAAGAACCTAGCATCTACTGCTGAATTCAATCCTTTTATTTTATTTTTATTTTTTTAATATTTTATTTATTCATTTTCAAGGGGAAGAGAGAGAGAGAGAAAGAGAGAGAGCACACCAGGGTCACCACCTTGTGGGTCTGGCTTATGTGGGTCCTGGGGAATTGAACCCAGGGCCTTAGGCACTGGAGGCAAGTGCCTTAACCGCTGAGCCATCTCTCCAGCCCCAGCCATCTCTCCAGCCCCCAATCCTTTTATTTTAAAGAGACAAGAAAGACACATTCCCAAGTCTTTATCAGTCTGAAGCAACACAGAAAAAAGTCATCTTTTCTGTGAGATAGCTCTTTAAATTTTTCTCTTCACAAATCTTAATACAGGTATTTCCAGTCCTCAAATCCCAATGGCATTGATACTTACAATACATTTTCCTTTTCCATTGTGTTCATGGAAATTAATTGTCTCCTAAACTTCCAGGGCCAGTTATGAAATGCACATCTCCTAGGTGGCCTCAGCAGAGACACAGTCACTCTTCCAGAGTACCATATCTTTTTTACAATTCCTTCCTAGCCAGATGGGTAGTCCTATAAAGATGATGGTCCTTGATTTATGATGGTTTGACTTACTGTGTTTTAACTTTAGGATGGTGTAGGATTGACAGGTAATTGATAGAAAAAGTACTTTTAATTGTCATTTCCAAGGCTGGCAGTATGTGATATGTGATACAGTTTATGGTGTTGTAGATAACAAATCCTCTCTCTCTCTCTCTCTCTCTCTCTCTCTCTCTCTCTCTCTCTCTCTCTCTCTCTCTCTCTCTCTCTGTGTGTGTGTGTCTGTCTGTCTGTCTCTCTCTGTCTCTCTCTCTTACCTTCCCTCCCTCCTATCCAGATCATCTATATTTGTCTATGTATCTATTGATCTACTTACCTATCTACCTATTTAATTTTCTAAAGGGGTACATGTAGGTATATACATGTAAGCTCATAAGACACCTTTTTAAATTTATAGTTCCTTTGTATTTTAGTCTAATTTCAGATGTTTGGAAACAAGTATCTTAAAGGCTCTTTCCATTAGGAAACTTCTATTTTTTGTTTATATTGGCTTAGTATTATGCTTTTTGAAGTATATAAGTTTGTGTGATTGTATTTTCAATAATATAAAGTTTTATTTTGGTCCATCCATCATTTTGTCTTAGGGCTGTTCCACCATTACTTTCTGATAAAAATCGCAAAATCTGCTTTTCCCATTATTTTATTATGATGCATATTTATTATTTTTAACTTTCTCACATTCACACTTCAGAGAAATAGGCTTTAGATTGTTGCTCATTTAAATCACTTTTCACTAGTTGTCTTTGTTCTATTTGATTAATGTCACACCCTCTGATTCATAATGATATCTAACTTAGTCACATTTATTGTGCTTACTAACAGATTCCATATTCCAGTGTGGGTTCTCAGAAAACAGAAACTGAACCATTGTGTCACTTATGCTACATGCAACCTTGATCCTGAGTGAAGTCATGAGTTCAAGTGAAGTAAAGCAATAATGAAATGAAAGAGGGTGATACTGATCGCACCACCACAAGGTGAAATTGATGCTGAAACTCCAGAATCACTCTCTCAGAAGCTGGGTGACTGTATCCCATAACTGCAAGCCCAGTGAGAAAAGAGTGACAATTTTATGCATGCACTCTATTGCTTATTATTCAAAATTCTGAAAGGTGGAGATTTAGTTTCCTACCATGCACATTCTGGTGGAATATAGATGTTCACTGAGCATGCACCTTTAGCAATGTGTACTTGGAGGCACAAATGAACACCATTATTTATATATGTTGAGCTGAGCCCCCAAGTCAGACTTGATGGAGTTGGTCACAGTCCTTGTAGTGACTGTCAAACACTCCAGAGGTACTGGAACCATGGATGGATGTAAGGTGAATGAGCATCGTGTGAGAGTTTTGCAATGATGTTATTTCTGACTCATTTTATATTTTATTCCAGTTGATTTGTTTTATTTTTTTCTGGATATTTTGTCCACATTATTCATTACACTTAATGATACAGAGCAGAAGAGAGGGAGATCTGTGGACTGGTTCAGTGAGAGACTCCCAGAGGCAATTTCTTCCTTAAAGTCAAAGCCTATTAGAGTCAGAGGACCATGCCCCTGTTTGTGCATAGTGGGGTCTGAAGCCAAAGAGATGGGTCAGGCTCCGCAATCTGAAGAAAAAAGGGAGGTGGTCCTTTTTATATATTTCTGAAAGAAAGGGGTAGGTTTGTGCCTAGGTTATGTGAGAGAACCCATGTATTCAATGGAGGAGAGAGGGGGAGATAATAAGATATTTCTTCAAGGTCTCAAAGCAGGAGGGTATATTCTGTCCTTCTTTGCTTAGAGATAGGACCCAAGGCCATAACTCAAGTAGCTTTGGGTTTCCCTGATATCAGAAGGCTGGTCTTATTTTAAGGTATAGCCCAGGTTCCTGGGCACCAAGGGCTTCTGAAAGTTAGTGATTCTATGTTTTAACTCCAGCAGTAGCATGTATACGTAATATGCATATATGTAGGTTTATTCAATAATTTTCAAAAGATTATATAAATAAATATCTATTTAAGGCAATGACAAAAACCCCTTTATCTTCTTATACTATGTGTGCACTACCCCTAACAGCCTCTATTCATGCTGATTTTATGGGTCTGAATACTAATTATTTTGCAAAATTTATGGATTATGTCACATAACTGTGTTCCATATTTATATACTAAATTCTAGAAAATATTCATTTTTTAATTCAACAGTTTTTCATATTGTATATCTCCACACTTCCATTTAGTACATTGATTGAGTATCCTAATCATCTGTGGTCAGCTGGAAATTAAAGTTTAAATCAAATGCTTCAGTTACAGTGGCTTGGTACACATTGAGAAAGGACACAGGAACCCTGGCATATCATGTCTGTGCCCACGTTTTCATCCTGGCAGAGAACCAGAAAGCCTCTCCCTTCTTACCATCCATGATCCTGATGAAGAGGACTCTTCAGCTTTGGAATTTTGGCAAAGAGACTCAAGATACAAGCATTTAATGTTCTGATTCCACAATTAGTTTATTTATTCATATATTTTTTAAATCTTCTGTTTGTATTTGGTAGTATGACATTTCAAAATTCCTCTCATGATCTGGTCCATCGGTGCTCCTCATCTTTCCCTTGTTTACTTTGAACATGTCTGTTTGAAACAAGTACATATGTCTGTGTGTAGATATGTTGTGGTGTGTGTGATTATGTGTGGTGTGTACATGAAAGTATGTATCATGGTGCAAGTGAGGGTTGGATGTGTGGGTGTAGGAGAGGCAGAGTGTTTGCAGTACCTTTGTGTCTATATGTCTGTGTGTCAATCTATGCCTGCGTGTAGTACGTATGTCTCAGTGCTTATGTGACACTAGGTGTGGTGTTGTATGGTGTGTGTTTGTGTGATATCCACGCGTGAGTTTGTGATGTTGTGTGTTGAGTGACAGTAGTGAAGTGTACTGACCAGCTCCATCTCTGTTCTCCTCTCTGCCCTCATATTCACATGTCTTTGCTCAATTCAAGAAATTTTGAAACAGAGACAAGTTGAATTAAAAGCCCAGTGTATCCCTTTCATCTCATCTCCACTACACTTTATAATTAATTTTTCATTTGTGTTTTAGTTTTCATTAATACTTACATGTCAAAGTCTAGAACAAAAATGTAGGTTCATTTAATTAGTGGTATCTAAATGCGTTTGGTAGATAATCTTTTCAACCGAAATCTAAGTTACTTTTAGCATCTGCACATCTGTTGCTGCCATTCTTCAGCTCCTCAGTCAGAGCAATAAGTTAATGAACAATAAAGACTTTACACTAACCTTTGTCTGAAATTGTATGAATTGATAAGTGGTATGTTATTGTCTCCAATAAGCATCAAAAAAATACAGTATATGAGGCTTAAACTGTTTACAATAGCTTCATTTTAATAGTTATATGGAGAGAAAGCTGTTCAAGTTGCCTAGCTTAACTGAGGCCCTGGATTTTATCCCTACAACTAGACCAAATATAAGCAAATAAGGTAAACAAATGAGGATCAACTAACAAATTACACATGAAATATATAATTATGTACATAATTATATGTCAAGTGAGGATTGAATTCAGATGTAACATTTCATAGAATATGTTCCTGCAGGTGTGAATAATTTAAATATATATTCACTTGCACTTACATATGACCTTATACCAACATATTGTTTCATGAGTAGAGTTAACACTTAAAAATATGCAAAATGGTAGGAAAATACAAAGAAAACTATGAAAAGGACTACTGTAGTTATTGAAATCAATTAAATATAGAATTAATATATGCCTCTGGGAACTAATGGAGTCTGAGGGCTCCATAAGATGGCTCAATTATAGAAAATGATAATATGTCTCATTTTATATTAAAACTTACCTTCCACTTAAAGCAAATGTTAACAACAAAATGTTAAAGTAGCATATGGCTACTTATCCTTCTGATTACAAATGACCACCTGTTCCTATTTATATGATTTCCCCCAACAGATAATTATTGGGGACCTGCTGCTCAATAAAATCTTTGACATTGAAATATGAATATGAATAATAAATAAATCAGAAAACATTTTAAAAATAGTTTCCTAATTTCTTGATGTATAATCAATGAATAAAAATTGTATGCCCTTACAATGTCTAAGACTGGGGATATAGCACACCATAAAGTACTTGCCTAACTTGGACAATCTCCATTGTGATATTAACACTTTCCTTCACATTTTGAAATGATTACTATATCACAAGACCATATCAGGGTTAGAGAGATGGCCTAGCAGTTAAAAATGCCTGCTTGCAAAGCCTGATGGCCTGGGTTCAAATACCCACAGAAAGTGAAAAATGCATTTGCTTGGAATATGTGTTTGGAGCTCACTTGCAGTGGCTAGAATCCCTGGTGCTCCCATTCTCTCTCTCTCTCTCTCTCTCTCTCTCTCTCTCTCTCTCTCTCTCTCTCTCTCTCTCTCTCTCTCTCCTTACAGATAAAAATAAAATATTTTTACAAGAGCATATCCATCAACTCAGAGTACCCTTTTGTGAGCAACTGATTATGACAACGGTTAAGATATATTTTAGCAAAATTTTGTGTTTAACAATCATATTAACTCTAGTGACCCTATACTAGCTCGCTGGAACTTTTTTTCTTTTCCTTCTGTATGACTCACAATTCAAATCTTTAGACGCTATACTCCGCATATCCCCTAGTTTCTCCAATTTCAAGATCCTGGTAGCTATAAGTATGGCCTTTGCTGCTGTGAGTTTAACTCTTTATATTGTCCATGGAAGTAGCATCATGCAATATTTATCTTACGTGCCAATTTTATTTCACTTAGAATATCTGCTTGTTTCTTTTTTGTTCTTGATAGTAACAGGATTTCTGTGCTTTTAAAAGGATATAATTTTTCATTATTGCGTCTGGTGTGTGTGTTGTACAAGTGCATAACACTTTGTTTATCCATTTGTCCATGAATTGACACTTAGTTTGAATCCGTATTTGGCAGTAATAAATAATGCTGCCCATGTTTGTGAAACAATTAATTTAGTGAGGTTACTTACAGAGTACACGTGTGGGATTATATCTAGGAACATGGGTGTTTCAGTCAGATTCTTTTGCTGGACAAACCAGCTTAATGGAGGAAAGGACTTCTTTCAGGCTTATAGACTCCAGGGGAAGCACTATTCATGGCGGATGAAGCTGGCTCACTTCCAAAAAGGCAATCATAGAGACATTACCAAACAGCCAGCCAGCAACACCCAATCATATGGAAAGTCAGAGCTCCAAACTTCGCTGCACAAGATAGGGTGAAATCCAAGATCTGCCCCAAGTGACATACCTCTTTCACAGTATTACTCAAGACTTAAGCCTGAGTCCATGAGGCCATTAAAACAGGTAGTCTCAAAAGAGTTGCATTACCAACTCCCACCTTCTTCTGGATTCTGACCTTTGGAAGATGAATCATGGAGACCCACTTTCAGCTAACCTTATACTTCTTGTAAACTCTAGTATTTACCAACATTCCTTACAGCTAGTGCAGCAGGGAGTAATGGCTAGAATCCCAAGTGATGATCCCATGATCTTTTACTCCTCCACCAATTAGAGAGGATCCATAGCCCCATTGCTGTTATCATTGCCATGGTTATTTGTTCTGGTTAGTTAATATGGCTACCAGCCCCAGGTGATCTTCAGCCCACCTGGGTGATCATGTTATGTATGGAGCAGGGCATGCCTGCAAAATGGATTATGGGATCTCGGTCTCTTGTTGTTCTTCGATTTTAGTTCCTGACCATGAAGTGAGTGGCTTTGATTGACCACACACAGCACTTTCACAGTACAGTCCCACAATCAAATATTAAGCAACTGTAGGCTGAGGCCACCAAACACAGTTAGCTGGAATAATCTTTTTCTTTATAAGTTGAGAGCCTTAAGCATGTACTATAGTGACTGAAACTGATAAATGTGGTCATGGTAGATATCTTTTCCACTGCTCCTTTATTTCTTTACAGAAGTCAGAGTTGGTTTTTTTTTCCTCTTAATAAGCTTTAAAAAATTGCAAAGACAAATAAAAGGATGGTATCTTTTTATTTCTGTGGACAACAGAAAAAGTCAGTTTTTCTATTTCTTTCATAATGGTAATGTCATCTTTTATATGAGAAAGATGAAAATTCCTGTTATGTTCTCCCAAATGACTTAGTGATAAAGAGTCCAATTTAGGTTCTATGAGTGTCTTTTCTTATTTAGTCAGTAATTATTATTAATACAGAATTGTAGATTTTGAGAGCTATGGAACCTCTCTTAGCTCTGGACGGGGTTAGAGTACACACACCTGTCAAAACTGCTTCAGCAGTTACTCTTGAGTTCGTTGTGTTGTTTCCCTTGAAGAATGATGAATACAGGCAGAAGAGCAAATGTTTCTTTTAGAGAAAAAAGAACTAAAGCAGAAAGCTCTGAAGTTGGTAGGGGTCCTGAGGAAGTGACCTTCTTGGTGACATGGGCCAAGGGTCTTTCTACTTTTAGGAATGTTAATTAGGCATAAAGGTAGAGTGGATTGGTTTGATTCTTCAGATAAATTCTGGGCTCTTGATAGGTTGATGAGTTAGGCAAACGAATGTCAGTTTCTCCCCAAAAGTTCCACTATGAAAAGGAACCAAATATCTAAGAAGAAAAAAGAACCAAGAGGTAAAATGAAGACCAGAGGCTGGTGGTGACATCATGGTGAGTCAGGGCTTTAAAGGTGTCAGTTCTCAGACTCTGTTCTGTGACTTGTCACTAGTAATACTGGATTCGTTTTAAAATCTCTGTGCTCATCAGCTCTCAGGGCATATACACAACTATCTATTCCCTTGGGCCTGTAGCACTGAGTATACCTATAGATTGGAGGCCGTCTACTCATGATAGCCATATTAGAAATATTTAGTGGTTACTGAATATCTAATGAATATAAATCTATACTCCTGTCTATAGCTAAGGATACTACAGATAGATATTATACAGTAATATAAATATATATCAACATATGAATATACAGTGATATATTTCTATAATGAGTTTAATCGATATAGGTAATATTAACCTCTGTAGATCATCCATTGGATGCCAGTCCCCTTACCTATAAGGTTTAATTATCATTTGAATGAACAAATAAGTGCATATGCTTGTAAAGTGTTCAGATTTAAATGAATTAGATTTGAGCTTAATAACCTGGATTGTTTGGTATACATCATCGCATTCTATTAGGTTAAAATTCATATGCCCAAAATAGACACAGTGAAGCCCCACAGGCTCATACAAGTATAATTGAGAAATTTATTATATACTGATAAGAGCTAATATTTCATGCAAATGTGACATTCCACATTTCTTTGTGCTTAGGAATATGCATGTCAGCTATGCAAATGCTAGTCATTATTTCTTAACATACTTTGGTCCTTAAACAGCAAAAAGATGCAGATTCTATGTTTCACTTGCTTAGAACATTATTCATTAAAAATTTTAAGCAAAACTGGAAAGAACTGGAGCATATTGTGAATTTTGATCAACGTTCAGAATAAATAAATGTAGAGAATTATTAAACAGTACCTCAAACTTACTCTATTCAGATGGGAATAGATTATTTAGTATGATGTCAAATCACATAGGCTAATTCATAAATGATAAATTAGGGCAACAAAAAAAGTTTTTGTTTGGTTCCTGAATTGTCAAAATGTGGGTGAAGTAGTGTTGCAGGTAATCAGATACATTTATTGGTATGATAAGCATTGGTTACCACAGCATTAGCTATAAAACAGTTAAAAGAATACGGTCGTAGTTAAAGTATTGCCATGACTTAAGCATTTCAATTCACTTAGTACAAGAATAATGACATTAGAATAAACATAGAAATACTGATTTCTTAATTAAATGTTTTGAAATTCACAGTTGTTGAGAGTTATTGGTTAGGTCACTTTGCCTCCCTGAGTTTTAAACCAAAAGGAAAAACGCATTAAATATATTGGAAATTTCTCAAATGAATTTATTTGGACATTTAGCCTTCACCTAATAAAAATATTTATTTGGCTCCAGGCATGAAATTCTCAGACAGTCAAAAACAAATCTTCCAAGTGAATGCCAATAATCGTCTAAGTATTTTGAACATTAATATTTATGAAAGACAAAGGTTACTTTTCTAACTTTGCAATTAAATATCTATTTTTCTTCATGATTAGAAAATAATGAAATGATATTTATGCAACTGTCTGGCTGCCAATTAAATACTCAATTTAGGAATTCATAAATCTTGCTTTTCAAAGAATCAGAAATTTGTAATTCATTTTTTTAATATCTCTTGTAACAATCTTGCTTTAACCTAACTTTTCCATGTTTTGCAAACTTAACTACTGTTTTCTTATTTTATGTTCCTTTTCCTCACACTACTTATTGCTTCTTGAGCTGGTGCTAAGTAAAGGGCTAACCCAAAGCATTGCAGGCAACAGCAGGTGGAAACACAGGAACAGAATGAGGTTCTTGGGGTCTGACCATTATCTTAAACGTTATTCATTGAGTAAAGGATTGGCCACATAGCATGAGGACCTGGGTTCAGATTGCAATTACACAGACATAAAATCAGGACAGGATTATATGCCCTTATATGACTCCACCACTAAGGAGTCAGCTATAGCTGGATCCCTTGGGATTGTTGCATAGGTATTTAGCTGGATTGTCAAGCTTCCGATTTAGTGAAATATCCTATCTCAAAAAACAAAGTTGAGAGTGATTGAGGAAGACACCCCACATTCACCTCTGACCCAGTACATGGATATACAAATACGCACACACACATATATAAACACACATACACATATGTACACACAAGAAGAAAGTCATCAAGGAGGTGAAAAGGTATTTCCTGATTCATAGACTAGGAACCCCCTGAAATCTCCACTGTGGTTTTGTTACATAAAGATTATTTCTCCAAATTTATCCATGCTGTTGCTGTGAGTGAGGTAGGAGAACAGCAAGACAACACTGTCCCCTTGAACCCATGAAGGACGTTCACCCACAATTGAGATAATGACTGTGTTCCTGGAAGGGACAGAAAAGATAGAGGGAATAGAAAAGGAAACCAAAAAAAGTAAAAGGGAGATTTGCAAAATTCATGGAGGGGTTAAAGAAGGGAAAGAAATAAGCCACACAGATCAGAAATGAACAAGAGCATGTTTGTGCTTTCTGTCCCTGCTTTTTTTTTTTTTAAGCACATCCATCACCTGATGCTTATCTGAACCAGAGCCTAACTGAAGAGGGTGACAATCATACTAAGTCTAGGAGACAAGTCATAGGGAACAGTCCTAGAAAAGGGTTTTATGATTTAGCGTAGATAGGTCTTTTTTCTTAAAAGAAACAATCTCGGCTTATATTTTATTCATAGATGCCATTCTTCACTCTGTTGCCTTGAGTGATTTCGGCTATGTTTAGATGTGAGTCTCGTAACTTTAAATTCACCTGTGCCCTTGAAAGAGCAGCCCACAGTGCATTCAGCATGGCCAAGCTGCCTGCTGTGAGCTGGCATCTCTGTGAGTCTGCTTTGAATCTCTCCTCATAAATCATGTTCTGTTGATATTATTGAATTAACACTTTGCTTAAATGTCTGCACACACCTCACAGAGGGAGTATGTAAATATCACAAGCTCAGGAAAAAGGCATACTCTCTATGCAGATGATTGCAAGAGTGTAAAATTTCCTAGTTATCTGGTGTGTACAGAAAGGATTTAGGAGTTAATATTGGACACAGGGTAGTTTTTTTTTTTTTTTTTTTGGCTGTACGTGTGTGCATGTGTGTGTGTGTGTGTGTGTGTGTGTGTGTGTGTGTGTGTGTGTGTGATAGATTTTCAGATTGAGTTCATTTGTACATAGGGCCAGCCATTCAACAACAGGTATGTCTAACTAAATTGCTCTTAATTCGTTTTATTCTTGTTTTTGAGATGGGCTCTCTCATTGACTTGAGGTTCACAGACTCAGTTAAACTTCCAAGACAGCAAGGCCCAGACATCCATCCACCTGTCTCTGCTTCCCTAGTACTGGGATTACAAGTGTGTACCTCCATGTCCAGCTTTTATATAAGTGCCAGAAATTCAAACTCAGGTCTACATGCTTATACAGCAAGTGCTTTACTTTCTGAGCAATCTCTCCAGCCTCCACTCTAAACTTTTAAGAGAGGGAAATAACTTTCTTAAACCCACATAGCAGAATATCTTTTTTCTTAATAAGTGCCACCCAACTTAAAGTGGTTTCCTTTGAGAGCTGAAGCTATTTCCAAGATATTGCTGAAAGAAGACTCTGGATAACACTTGTGAAATTGTATTCCAGAATCAAGGGGACCTGGGGCAAGATGGATGATGTCTCATGCAATGAAAATATTCTGGGACTAAGAATCTGAGAAAAAAAAGCAGGTTTAAAAATTGCATAGACTAGAGTTTACCTCTTAGGGAAAGAAGAGTTTCAATTCAGATCTAGAGATAATTAGAATAAATAAAATGAGTATATGAAGGAAAAAACTAATTGTAGACTGAGGTGATGGAAATCATCCAGTTAGAAAGGGAATGGTGTGAGACAGAGAACACACTTGAATAAACTCTTCAGGGCATAATGGTACTAGGATTTTCATACGCAGGTTCATGTATACACTAGTTTAGGGGTAGAATCAGCAGTTAGGGAGAGAAATCCGTGGGTAAATATTTGCCACAAAAGCATGAGGACATGAGTTTGGATGCCCAGTGCCCATACAAAAAAAGCTACAAGAGGTGACACACCACTGCAATCCCAGAGACAGGGAAACAGAGACAGGAGAAATCCTGGGTGCAATCTGGCTTCCTGGGCTAGTGGTATCTAGAGTGGCTAGCTCTGGGTACACAAACATGAAAAAGCAGACTTTGTAGACGGAGCTGGAGTATAGTGTATGCAATTTTATCATCTACAGCAAAAACTGTACTATGCAGCAAAGTTGACAATAGTAAATAAAAGTTTTATTTCAGACAGAAGCACGTTAATGTCAAGGTGCCTTGGGTTAGGAAAGGTGAGACGTCTGATAAGATTTGAGACAGACGCCAAAGTCTCACAGGAAGGAGATGTGCAGGCATTTGTTAGCCACTGACCACAGATGGGAAGATGACCAAGGAAGCCTGGAGAGCAGAGGATATTCAGAGAACCTGCAGTGAGAAGAATTCCTTTGCATATGTTTTTATATGATTTTACTGATTTTTATGATCACAGCATTGGCTTCCAGTGACTTTGGCAGTTTATGGCAAGAGGCATGGTGCATTCTATAGTTTTCTTTCTTGAACCTCATTTAGAAGTAAAAACAGAGCTGCTTTTCAAGAATAAGTTTCTGGCTGGAGAGATGGCTCAGCGGTTAAGGCACTTGCCTCCAGTGCCTAAGGCCCCCAGTTCAACTCCCTAGTACCCACATAAGCCAGACCCACAAGGTGGTGGCCCTGGTGCTCGCTCTCTCTCTCTCTCTCTCTCTCTCTCTCTCTCTCTCTCTCTCTCTCTCTCTATCTAACTATCTCTATCTCTCTGCTTGAAAATGAATAAACAAAGTATTTTTAAAAAGTTTCTTGCACTGAGCCACATAGCAGAAGCCAAAATTTCCAAATGGGCTTTGAATGCAAGATACAGTCAGTGTGGTGTACAGAGCAATGAATGGCCCAGATGGAGAACTTAGATTCCCTTCCCATTTCACTTTCAAGCTCGGCCTAGATCTGAGGTAACCAATATTATTTTTGCCCAATCTCCTTTAAGATTATTGGTTTTATGTTTGCCAGCTGCAGTCTGTAATCTGAAATTTAATTAGTGATTCTCATCTCTCTTGAATCACTAGTAGTCAGTGCTCTGAATACATCTGAGGCCTCCTTGTTGTGCTTGTCATGTTTTAGAGAGTGAAGAAAAAAAATCCATGATTAAGGACTTTTCGTTTGTAAAGTAACCTCTCCGCCACAAAGCAGAAAACACCTTTCCTTTAGTAACTAATTTCTTTCTCTGTTACCTTTGGCAGAATTTTACAACCCTTATTATTTACAGACTATGCATGATCTTAAATTGTACCAGGAGCTGGGCATGGTGGTGCACCCACCATGTACTTGGGAGGCAGTGGTAAGAGGATCTCCATGAGTTCAAGGCGAGTTTGAGATTACAGGACCTAGTGAATTCCAGGTCAGCCTGGGCTAAGAGGGAAAATCAAAAATCATTCACCATATCCATTCCTCTATTTATTTCTCTTGAGCATGTCAATATGTAGTTTGCATAAGTGCGTACATGTCTATGTGTGTGTGAGAACAGGTGTGAAGGCTGTACATGCACACTTGTTCTTAAGGATGTAGTGACTAGAGATTGATGTTTGGTTGTGTCTTGCTTCTCTCTCAATCTTATTCTGTGAGTCAAGATCTCTCACTGAATCCAGCACTCACTTGATTCCTAAGACAAGCTATTCAGTGATCCCTATGGATCCTTCTGATTCCTGGACTCTGGTCGCCAAGTTTACAGAGCAAGCATTTTAACCACTGAGCCATCTTCCCAATGCTTCATTTATCATTTCTTAACTTTAACCTTACCCTTTAGGTTCAAGAGCAGTTTGACAATTTGGGTTCCACGAAGAGTGTAGGACACATGAAGGAATGGGGTCGCTGTGACTTGTGTTTCATACTCAGTATTGAAACACCCTGCTTCCACTCCCCTCCCTCCTCACACTCCACAATTCCTTAGAAAGATTTGGTCACTTTGTTGTTTCTGAGCATTAAAGTGGGAAGTATTAATTCTTATAGTAAAATTTGTTGCTCGGGTAAGAATAAACAATAGAAAGTATGAAAAACAACCATATTTGTCAAGAGTTGATACCAGTAACTGTCTCAGACTATTTGTTAAAGAATCTAAACATTTCACGCAGTTGAGGCCCCTTTCTTTTCTCACGCCAAAACCTTCCCTTATCTTCATCCTTCACTGTGGTTATATCTTGGAATTCAGGGCACATAAAGGAAATGTTTTGGACAAAAGGATCCCCAGGCTCTTTCTGTGACTCTGTAGGGGGCGGGATATGGGAGCAAGATAAAAGTATAAATATGATTCATGTTTGGGTTAAAAAAGAGTTTCTCTTTTCTGAGACAGGATCTCATGTAGTCTAGGTTGATTTAGAATTCACTGTGTAGCTAAGGGTGACCATGAACATCTGATCCTCCTGCCTTTATCTCCAAGTGCTGGGATTAAAGGCATGCGCCACCATGTTCTTTTCTTTCCAAATAATTGCTATATATGTATTTTATTATTTCTTTATATCACTGTGCATACTTAAATGCATAGAGTAGTGATTGATGATTTTGCTACCTTTACAAAGTGGATTATTCAATTTGCTAATGATATGAGACAGAAATTGGCTAGGTAGTCAGGGTAACAGAACCTAAAAGTGAATGTTTGTTCATTCCTTGATTACAAGCAGGAAATATCACTAAGCCTGCAGAAGCCTGAATGTCACATCCCCTCAAAAGACATCTAGATTAAACTTGCACCATTCCTCAAGGACAAAAACTCTGATACTTCCTAAAATTACTTATAAAGCTGTAAAATCTGATCTTTGTCCATAGTAACCTGCTGACCTGGTCTTCCCCATGTAACCACTCCCCATAAAAACACAGATTTGAGTCTTGAGGTGGGCTTCTCAACTCCCTCTTGCCTCCAAGAGCTCCATTTTGCTTTCTTCCCTTAGGTTCTAGGTTTATGCCCCCTTCTCAATTTCTTACTAAAACTTAAAGCTAAAATAATTTTTTTTTCCCTGAACCTTCTCCTCTGGTCAGGGGATTTCATTCTTTGAATTCATAGGGATCCAGGAGTATCCCCGACTCTTGGTGCATTGATGTACAAGGAACCCAAAATTTCTGTATCCCTAGCTTTGATCAGTATTTGCAGTGTTATCTGTATTGATAGAAGTCAATCTAATTCATTATTTTGACTGATAATATATCATTTATAAGAATGTATGGCCAACTCTTGCATGTTCCTACTAAAGCATATTGGGTCCTTCTAACAATATTATAAAATAAAGCAAGTATTATAACTAATAAAATGTTCATTGTTCTTCTATATACCTTGTGTTCGTATATGGAAAGTTTCCTGCATAGCATGTTTGTTTCTTCATGTAATTTACAAATCTTTTCATGATCTCATTGCTGAATTGCACACAGAAGTGTTTGTATACACTTAAACGTCCAAACAGTTTATGAAAGACAAACATTGTTATTTTGGCTAGCTTCTAATGGTTGCAGCCTTTATGCAGCACTTTGGGGGAATTTCCCTGAAGTTCCCAGGTTCTAGGTCCCAATAGGATTTTGTCATGGATCCCAAGTCCACTTAAGGGTTCCTTGTCACCAAATGGATTTCTTAGCCAATCAGTAAGCTGTTGATTACCCTCCTCAGTTTAGCGCCACTATTGTACAGATGAGCACTTCTTGACTTGCTGGTCTCTTCCATACAACCAAGTGTTCAGCATTCTTGTGACAACTGTCTATATTGTATATCAGTGGTATCTTCTTTCTCCAAATATAATTGACGAATTTCCCCTGGCAGCTCATGCAATGCCTTCCAGTGCTACACATTCTACCATCTGGGAGTGGTTACCATTCTGGATCTAGAAGGATCTCTTGGTATTGCTTGATGACACTCTGTGATTTCCTCAGCAATAAGGTCTTACCTTAGGCTTGGGGCAGGTATTCAAGAGCCTTGACAGAAGTCTGTCACATTTTGGGGAACTCATGGGTCTCTTTGCTCAACATCTCAGTGTGGGTAGGAGCCAATAACTGGGAAAGGAAGATGCAGGCCAGAACAATTATTCTTGAGGTTAGGCTTCTTCCCATTCTATTTATGGCCCCTTGCACCAGATGGTGCCCTCAGCTTCCTCATAGTTTACTGTGTGAAAGATAGTGTTTTATGGTATCGATTCATTATTAGTTTAGTTTATTGTATGAGTCCCCCCACCATCCGAAGCCTCCCCCTCCCCAATTTTTCCATTCCCTTTTAAATTCTGTGCATTCACTGACAGCATGAGGGAGAAATTGTGGCACTTGGCTCTCTGCTCTTATGTGAGGTGGCTAAGAATGATGTGCTTATCTTTAAATTTCATTATGTCATTTTTTCCTTTCAGCTGTGTAGAATTCCATAGTGTATATGTACCACAACTTTGATATCCGTTTGTCCTGTGATGGGCATTTGGCTGGGTTTGTTCAATTTTTTGCTATTATGAATTGAGCCTTGGAAATCATTATGTAGTCTCAGGGTGTCCTTAAACTCATGGTGATCCTCCTACCTCTGCCTCCCAAGTGCTGGGATTAAAGGCATGAACTACCAGGCCCAGCAAATTTTATGTTTTAACCTACAACTAATGTGTGTGTGTGTGTGTGTGTGTGTGTAATGTTCTCTCATATATTCACAGCTAAATGTGTGTTACCACTGCCATGTTGGTCAATAACTACCACCAGCCACCTGACCCTTTTCCTATGAGCAGTATGTGAAGACTCAGGTGAAAGATATGGACCAGGTGTAACATGAGGAAGGGGCTGCAGCGGTCTAACAAGTAACGGTGCCATTAGAATGACATCAGGAATAACTCCCATCGATTTCCTTCACTCTGTGTTAGCTATAGAATAATTCCAACTCTAAATAGATAATCAAAATAATAGGACTCTGTCACTGCATATGAAAACAGTTTAAATTCTCTATGAACTTAAGAACATAATTCTAATCTTGCTGAGGTCTCATACATATTTTTTACGACACTGATAAACTAGAAAATTGGTCAAGTTACCAGAGGATCCCTTAGCTTCCAGCTTTAATTCTCCATTTAGATATAAATATAGATATAAGCCAGGCGCACACCTTTAATCCCAGCACTTGAGAGGCAGAGGCAGGAGGATCACCATAAGTTCAAGGCCACCCTGAGACTACATAGTAAATTCCAGGTCAGTCTGGACTAGAGTGAGACCCTACCTTGAAAAACCAAAATGTATATATAGATGATATGGATATAGATATAGATTTAGATATAGATATAGATATAGATGTAGATGTAGATGTAGATATAGATGTAACGTGGGATAGAGATAGATGATATAGATATATTAGATATTAAAATAATAAACAGCCTTGTTAATTTCACGTAAAATGTATTATTTTTTCAAATTATGAAACACACTAAAACGAAAGCTCGTGATACTAACACACAAGAGGGCTGGAGAGATAGCTCAGCAGTTAAAGTTGCTTCCTTTACAAAGCCTGACATCCAAGTTTGATTCCCCAGTACCCACATAAATTCAGATGCCCAAAGTGAAACATGCATATGGAGTATGTTTCCCTCACTCTTCTCTTTCTCTCTGTCACTCTCTCTCTCACACACTTATAAACAAAAAATAAAATTAAAGACACACAACCCCACAACTGCCTTTCATTTTGAACTTCTTTGGCCTGATATATTGAACCATATAGGGCCATGCACGATGATGTACTGCCAAGCATGCTGCCCTCTTGATCCTGAAGAACAGCAGAGAGAATTGAGCCCTCCCTACCCTGCTCATCTATTTCTAATCTGTTTTTTCAAGACTTTCTTGTTTGCTGCCCCCCAAAAAAGAAAGAAAACCAAAAAGAAACAAAAGGATAAGGTGAAACCAGCTCACAGTAATATAATGTCTACCTATCCTAAGCAATCTTGCCCAGGTGGGAAACTGTCAGCCAGTTATTCTAACCATCTCTAAATATTTCTATTTGTGCATTAAGTTAATCTTCTTGACTGAAGGGAAAAAGAAAATGGAAATCAGTTTAGAATATTTTTCTATTTTAATTTGCTTAGGTCCCTTAAAGAAAAAATTCTCTATCCTCATCCCCTCCATGAAGGTTTGAGACATTTACATCATTAAGGTTCAGAAATACAGCTGGCTAATTGAACTAAAGAAAATTTGAAGGTAACTGTTTGCTTTTAATGTCTATTAAATATTGTTCAATAATAAAGAGACATTTATGAAAATAAGAGTGACATTCAAATGAACAAGAAATGAATTCATTTCACACCAGTCAATAATAATTAACTCAATATGATGTGAAAATGTTAAACATTACTGGAATAAGAAGTAGGGGGAAATTATGCTATAATCTCACCAACATATCATGGCTAGAAGTTTGTTATTAAAAGAGAGATTAAGGCAAATACTGTAAAAGTGCTTTAAAGTCAATTATATTCAAAGGAGTTGGAGGAAAATACAATCACACCAGTAGTTTCAATATGTGTTTTAAATTAATGAACAAATAAAATGCATTAAAACACAGGCAGGTATAAAAAATTGCTATTTGTATAATGCCATTCTTATTACAGATTATCTAGGCAGAATACTAAATGCTCAACAGCATATAGAGTACATAAATGGTAACTAGAAATTATGTTTTAAAAGTTGAAATAATTACCCCGAAGGAATTGAGAACCAATTTATTTCTGAACTTGTAATATTGATATATGGTTTGTAACCTGAATTGGTACATTAAATTATTTTCAAGTGCAGGATTGATAAAAACAGTTCATTTATGCCCATTCCAATTATTTTCCTATGTCCATTCAAGTAGAAGGCACATTCATATATTCAAAAGAACTTAAGTTATTCAACTGATCAGTTAAATTGCCAACAAAATCATACCATAATTGCTGAACAATAATATTTTGATTACTTTGACCTTTTAAGAATCATGTTCAAGAGATATTTATGAGTTTTTTGATTAGTGGATAATTTTGATTTCAAGTGATTCTATGGTAAATTTAAGGGCATCCGTTTAACAATCTATTAATGCACACACCACGCACTCTATTGAGAGGCAAATGAGGGTAGAATATCAAGGGGTATGCTTAGGGGTAGTAGCCTATTGTAGAAACCCAGAGCGGTGGGAGCTGGATCTTAGGTATATCACTAGCTAGTGGGAGGTATGTGTGAATTGAATCTTGTAGCAATTGTAAGGTTTGATAAAGATCCAAGACTGTGAGTGAGCACTCTGAAGCAAAGCAGTTTATTCAGGTCTGCTGGGTTGTCTCATAGGGGAGAGAGGAGAGCAATGGGCTGGATTTGGTTATTTTGAGTCATATAGGGCTCTTTCAATTGGACAGGGCAGTAGGAGAAAAGAGGAACTGTTTCAGTCCATCATATGGAGGTTTTGTATTTTTAACTTTTAGCCAGAAGCCAAGGGCTTATGGTTAGGGGTTCAGGGTTGATCAGGGTTAGGCAACTTCCCGGTGGGGGAAACAAGTTCCAGATTTAGCTCTTTGATACTTGTGTCATCAGAGATCTTGTTGCCATCAGTTACTTTGTCAGAGGTCATCAGGCTGGCTCCATCCTGGGGCCTGGATATTGGCCTCACAGGCTCCATCTTGGGGCCCGGGCTTTGGTTAACAGCAACAGCACCTGTCAGCTGGAAAAAAAAAAAAAAAAAAAAAACTAGGATGTTTTGCAATGTAAGTACACATAGCCACATAGTAGTAACAGGCAGGAAGTACAATTTACTCAGAAGATGAGGCTATCCAATGGTAGCACAAGGTCATGGATGGAGAAGTGGCCAGAGAACTTCCAGATCACAAAGACCTCATATCTTTATGAAGACTATGTACTGGATCTAGAAAATTTTCAACCACTACCTTTCCAGATATATCAATCATCACCCAGCCTCTCTTCTTTCACCGGAGGTGTCTGGCTGCATTTCCTACTTCTTGTTTAGTGCCAAGAATGGTTGTAAATTTCTCTCATGCATATTTCTGTATGGGTCCCTTTAGGATTGAATTTAACATGATAATCTCTTCTTGTCCAGTTATTACTATGACTTTTTAAAAATTTCTTTTCAATGGTATGATCTATCTTAATAATCTGGTCCTCCCTAACAGAACAAAAAAATAATTCTTCTGAAAATAAATTTAAGGGTGAGAATTTGGGGTTCAATTAGGGCTTCCAGGTAACCTGAGCTCCAGATATCTTATAAGGATATTGGTGTCTCTGCGCTCTCCATAGGTAGTATGAGGTTGTTTTCTTTAACTGCTGCAAACTTAGGAGAGAGCCATCAGCAGATGAATGTTCCACCATAATATGAGATATAGAAGGGAATTTTACTCAGCAGTCATAAAAAATGAAAATTTCATGAAAATGTGTGGATCTGGAAAAAATTATATTAAGCGAAGTAATCCAAACTCAGAAAACTGTATGCTCTCACTCTTTCGTGAATCCGAGCTTGTAATATTTATGTGTGTGTGTAGATTAATGGAGGCAAATAAGGCTAAAGAAGTAAATTTCCAGATAGGTGACCAGGAGAAGATAAAAAGGGAGGGGGGAGGCACAGAAAAAGTCCAATGTGACCTGGAAGAGGAAAACAGAGAGGAAAGTGCAAGACAGTTGCAGAGAGCTGAAGAAGATAACTAACTGAAACAGATTGTACGTGAAAATGTCACAATGTATTCCAACTTAAGAGTGAATTTACAGAAAAGTGCACACCCAGAATCTTTGTCTTTTTTTATTGTCCATAATGAGTTACATTATTTAATGGGCAAACAATGAGTTGTTACCCCCAGTCCCCCCATGCTCCTCTTCCCCATTCCCACTCAGCTGGATATCCTCCTCCTTGGGCCGTCTGGATCATTCTTTGGGGCAGGTGACTAGTATTCATCCTAGTTCTGCCAGCCCTAGTATGTTGTTACTGAGGGTTGCCATACGTCTGGATAGTCTCCCCCACCACTAATCTCACAATCTTTCCACCCCCTCTTCCGCTCAGTTCCCAGAATCATGGTGGATGAGTATTAAGGCTGTTCTATTATTGAGGACTTAGGGGGTCTCTGTACTTCTGCTTTAGGTTGTGTTGAAAATCATTGGTGTCTGTCTCACAGGCTTATCCTGTGTTGACTGATTGACTATGGCTTTGGGTCACTTGTTCATCCCATCATTCTTTTTGGGGTTCCATATGGATCCTCCACGGTATGTCTGGGGTGGCTCATCTCTTGTCAGGATGTCAGCTATCGGCCTGCAGTTCATTGGTAGTGTTGGAAGACCTATGGCTATCTTGCTGCCTTCTGAAAAATACAAACAGAATCTCCATAGAAGAGTGAGATCAGAATAGGTTAACAGAGAAACACATTTCTGAATTAGCTAGTTTCTATCGTTACTAGCCTCTCCATCAATCACTTGCATAGTGCATCTCTCCTTGGGGTGCCAAGAGTCCGGGTCCCAATACATATCACCCTAATTTCCCAGTTCCAGTTAAGGGCTCCTCCTCACTGAGTGGATTGCTTGGCCGAATTTAAGAGCTGTTGATTGCCTCCCCCAGGCTTTTTCTCCTCCATTGCACAAGTGCTCCTTTCCTGGTTCACTGTTCTCTCCCAGTAGGAAGTGTGGTCAGTTTACTCTTTGCAGCAGACTGTGTTTCTTGCCAGTGGTCTTTGTTTACTCCAGCTGTCATTGACCAGCTTCCCCTGACAGTTTATGCAATGCCTTCCAGCACTGCCCTAACTACCATCTGGGGGATGGTTACCATCCTGGACCTTGCAGGGTCTTTGGAAGATGTTACATGGTTTTCTGTAGTTTCTTCAGCAACAGAATCCTGCCTCAGACCTGGGGAGGGCATTCAAGAGCTTTGACAAAATCCCATTTTATTTTTAGAACCTCATGGGTCCACAGCTCAATGAGGGAAGGAGCCAATGACTGGGATCAAGATTTGGCAGACTAATCAGTTTTTCACAGGCTTAGACTCTCTCCCCTTCTATTCATGACCCTCTTGCCAGTTGACGCCCACTACTTGCTCAATAGGTTACAGAATGCTCGTGAGAATTTTATGATTTTGAACTCATTTTGGTTTAGCTTCATGCTTAAGTCATTCCCCTCCCCCATTCCTTACACCTCATTCATAACCTCTCACTTCTTTCTCCTGGTCTGCGTAGAGCTTACGGTTAGCCTGGTTAGGAACCACATATGAGGGAGAATATGTGGTTTTTGGCTCTCTGTTCTTTTGAGAGATCACTTAGTAAGATCTGCTCCAAGTCAGACCATTTTCCTCTAAATTTCGATATGTCATTTTTCCTCTCAGCTGAATAGAAGTCCATTGTGTAAATATACCATATTTTTGTTATCCATTCCTCCATGGAGGGGCATTTTGGTTGATTCCAATTTTTGGCTATTATGAATTAAGCTGCTATAAACATAGTTGCACAGATGTCTCTATCCCGAGGTGTGACTTCTTGTGGGTCGATGCCTAGTAGAGGGATAGCTGGGTCCATTGGCAGCTCTATGTCCATTCTGTCTAGGAGTCTCCACAGTGTTTTCCAACGTGGTTGAACAAGCTTGCAATCCCACCAGCAGTCAATGAGGGTTTCTTTTCCCCCACATTCTCGCCAACAATTATCGTTGTTAGTTTACTTTATGATTTCCATTCTGACTGGAGTAAGGTGGAATCTCATTGTGCTTCGTATTTGCATTTCCCTGATGCTTAAGGATGCTGAGCACTTTCTCATGTGCGTAAAGGCCATCTGTGTTTCCTCCTCTGTGAACTCTTTGTTGAGATCAGTGCCCCATTTTGTGAGGGGGCAGTTTGAGTTTTTGTTATTAATTTTTTGAGCTCTCTGTAGGTTCTAGAAATTAGGCCTCTGTCTGAGTTGTAGCTTGCAAAGATCATCTCCCAGGATGATGGGGTCTATTGGCTCTGAGTTTGCTGTTTTTGTCTGTACAGAGCTTTTGAGCCTGATCAGGTCCCATTGGTTAAGTGAATATTGCACTTCCTGGGCTACTGGAGATTTGCTCAGGAAGTTATTCCATATTCCTATCTCATGTAGGGTTCCTCCTATTATTTCTTCCAGGGTGTTTAGGGTTACATGGTTTATATTGAGGTCTCTGATTCATTTGGAGTTTATTTTAGTGCATGGTGAAAGGAGTGGATCTATTTTCATTTATTTTATACGTGTTTATCCAATTTGTCTAGCACCATTTGTTGAAGATGCTATCTTTAGCCCAGCATACATTGTTGGCACCCTTGTCAAAGACCAAGTTACTGAAGTTACTTGCATTGAAGGCCAGGTCTTCAATTCTATTCCACTGGTCTGTCTGTCTGTTTTTCTGCCAGTACCATGCTGTTTTAGTTACTATGGCTTTGTAGTATGTTTTAAAGTCTGGTATGGTGATACCTCCTGTGTAAGTTTTTTTGCTTAGAATAGTTTTAGATATTTAAGGCTTTTTGCCTTTCCAAATAAATTTTGAAATTATTATTCTATGTCCATGAAGAAAGGGGTTGGGATTTTTATTGACATTGCACTGAATCTGTAGATTGCTTTTGGCAGGATTGCCATTTTTTACTATATTGATTCTCCATGTTCATAAGCATGGAATGCCTTTCCATCTTATCACATCCTCTTCCATATCCTTCTTGAGTGTTTCAATATTTTCCTTATATAAGTCTTTTACTGCCTTGGTTAGTGATATTCTAAGGTATTTGATTTTCATTGAGGTTATAGGGAATGGGACAGTTTCTCTGATGTCTTTTTCTATTTTTTTTTTTTTTTGAGGCAGGGTCTAGCTCTAGTCCAGGCTGACCTGGAATTCACTCTGTAGTCTCAGGGTGGCCTTGAACTCATGGTGATCCTCCTACCTCTGCCTCCCGAGTTTTGGGATTAAAGGCATGCGCCAACACATCCGGCTCTGATGTCTTTTTCTGAATGTTTGTCTTCTGTATATAGATAGGCTACTGATTTTGTCTGTTAATTTTGTATCCTGCCACTCTGCTGAAGGCATTGATCACCTTCCGGAGTTGACTGATAGTGTTCATTGAGTCTGATATATATGGGATCATGTCATCTGCACAGAGGGATAGCTTAATTTCTTCCTTTCCGATTTGTATCTCTTTTATGCTATTCTCCTGTCTGTATATTTATCATGTTTAAAATATATAATATATCATATTTATCATATAAAATATTCATCATATTTTTCTACCACATAGTATAAAGAAAGCCCATTTAAATGCAATATAATGTTGAAGTGTTTTCATAATGTTTAATAAATATTTTACTGTAACTTGTTCTTTGATTAATAAAAGGCATAAAACTTTCAAGCAAACAAACAAACAAACAAAAAACAGTTGAAGCTGATTTTATTCCTAAAGGGTCAAAATATATATGATAGCAATTTGATAGCAACCAGAAGACTGGAAACCTTCCCAATGATAGATACATGTAACTATAGAGCGGAGTGGGTGGGGGGTTCATGGACTACAACTGGAAGAGGGGCAGATCTACATAAATAACCTCAAGGCTCATGGCAAAGCACATTTGGATATGTCTTTCCTAGCTCACTAGGTCACTCTCATTCTCAGGGGAGCCTTTCTCTTTCTCCAAGAACCTACTCTAGTAGTGATTGTGCATGCCTGTAACCTCAACAGTCAAAACACAAGAACCTACTCTAGGAGTGATCGTGCATGCCTGTAAACTCATCAGCCAAGATACAAGAATAAATGCATAAGAAATTAAAGGTAACCCTTGGCTACAGAGCAAGAGCAGGACCATCCTGGGCTCCATGAGAACCTGTCTCAAAGCAAGTAAACATACACAAAAGAAATTGTAAACAAAAGTTGAACAAAGAAATATCAGAAAGTAATAAGGACTTGTATATATCAACTAAGCATTAACATTTTCAAGAAGAAAAGCTTAGTCCTGCCATTAAGAGCATTAAAAATGTATATTTTTGTATTTATTTTTAATCTTTTATAGTGAGCACTTGGATGAGTGGAGGATGGTCAACGAAAGAGGCTTCATTAGTTTTTTTCTTCTTGTTTCTTCCAAATAAATCTTTCCTTTTTTTTTCTGGAGATTGGATGAAAAAAAAAGCAATCATAATAAAACTCTACTGCTTATCTTCCTCATACTTTCTCTTTACTTTCTGCTATTTTTGTGTCTATTCGCTTCCTCAAAGCAGGATATTCATCCATTACCCTACTATTCACTTTGTTACCATGGCCTTTTCCTCTAAACTCAATAGATTTTGCTGTCAGGTAGCCTTTTGTAGACAGTACTGTCTGGGTGAGATGATCTGCCTGTGTGATCCTCGCATGCCATGCTTGGGCTTCTATACATATAATTATGAACAATATCACTATCCATACAATAATAATTTATCCATTTAGAACATTATCATGTCCAATGCTTTCATTAATCATTTTCATTTTTCACAACAATTAGCAATAGGACTCGACAATCATAGCTATGAGTGAATCTATAATGAAAACACACAGAACCAGCGTGGTGGTGCACACCTCTAATCCCAGCACTCAGGAGGTAGAGATAGGAGGGTCAATGTGAATTCAAGGCCAGCCTGAGTCTGCATAGTGGATTTCAGGTCAGCCTTGGTAACAACGAAACCCTACCTGGAAAACACACACACACACACACGCACACACACACACACATACAAGCACACACATGCACACACACTCACACATACAGACACACATACACATACACAGGCACACACACACTTAAAGAAAATACAAGCTACTCCCCACAGCCCATATTCAGCAGTGCTCATAGGCCCAACATCATTTGAGAATTATTCATTCAGCTAGGGTTGTGTTTCAGAATGTCTATAGGCATTTCCTTTTCTCATCCCAGGGGAATGACTATGGTGCCTGGCTCTGTGGAAATGTGTTGTTGGAGAGTTGGTTGTGAGATTGGGGTGCCTCATCTCTGGAGTTCTCAGCCACTACGACTACAGAATGAAAGTGGCTGGAGTTTCTTGGGCAAGAACATACCACAATGTAATAATTCGAAGCTCTTGTTGTTCATGAAACATATGGTCCTAGCTCTGATTTTTCTTGGAAAAAGCTGGTCAAGAAGAGGAACTGCTGAAGAGCGAATTCTCAACAGTTAACAAAAGGATGGTGGATGGTAGGGCAGAGTTGTCCTTCCTCCTCCAGCTCAGGCTGCCTGCCAGTTTTTGGTCCATGTGCTGAGCCTGGAGATCCACTTCCCTTCTCCTAACGATTGCATCAAGCCATTGGAGGCTGACGTTTTCCCAGAACACTCCCAGGTTTCAGCCTTCCTAGATGCATAAGTGTTACAAAGCCCAACCTCAGAACAAATGGGTCAGCACTCCTAAGAGAGCATTTATTTTCTTTCCTTCTGGTCATAGAGTTGGGAGTAGGCTTGCTCAGAAAGAATTCTCTTTTTGTAACAAATCATGTTCAGTTGAGTATAACTTTTTTATTGTAGGGTGGGTACATAGCACCAAATATCGCAATAAATGGCAGTACAGAAAGTGTCAAGGTACCATGCATTTGTCGCTTGAAAAAGGACATGATGCCAACATAACTGAAATGAACTACATTCTCAACTTTCAATGTGAATTTCACTCTCTGATTATTTCATCAGAGTCAATTTGAACAAACCACTTTCTTAGATAATAAATTAACATTTTTACATATGCTTTGTAAGAAAAAAAATATTTGCTTCATCGACTTAATGCCCAAAATTAGAAATATTTATTCCCCCACTTCCTCTCCTCTCCATATGTATATATTTATACATATGTACATATGTGAGTATTTGTGTGTATGGGCATCCTCTTTCCTTCCCAAACACACAGATACATGCATATACATATGAATAAATGCACACATATACAAATCAACACTTTATAATTATGATATTTAAAATTAATTATGATATTTACTACTGTAGGAAACGTACAGATCACGTTATATCCACAGGCATACAGGAAACAGAGAGAGAGTCAATAGGAAGTGGGGTTAAGGTTTAAAGCCTTAAGAAAAGGTAATTGGTGGAATAATGTCAAGATTCCCATAGGAGGGGATCTATCTATGCATGACCTAATCCTGTGGGGGTCAGTTCACATTCAAACCTCAGCACTATCATACTAAAACCGATGGCAAACACTGAGTGTATACATCACACCAGGCATCCTGGGGAGGATTCTATAAATGTTAATCCTTTCAGCAGCCTGAAACTTTTCTGCTATAGTCACATTTTAGTTATAAAGAAAGTGAAGGCTTAAATAACACGTCTTAATTTATGACATTAATAAGTGTTAGACTCTGCTCAACTCTATTCCTGAAAAATATACAAACTAATACAAATACCTTACTTTTATAAAAATTTCACATCTATTATCACCCATGAGTTTGTTCACTTTGTTGCTCATTTACAAAAGGTTATTTCCACCTCCTTAACATAAATAACATTGTCATTTAAAAACATTTTTATTGAGAGAGAGAGAGAGACAGAGAGAGAAAGAGAGAGACAGAGAGAGAGAAGTACTCTAGGACCTCCTGCTATTATATAAAGGATCTCCAGATCATGTGCCATTTTGTGCACCTGGTTTTATGGATGCCCATAAAAGCCCAGGCCACAGGCTTTGCAAGCACGCACCTTCAACAACTACACCATCTCCTGAGCACCATTTAAAGTGGTAGATTATATCTCATCATGGATTTGTTTTACCCCTGACTTTCTACCATGAAGCAGTTTCTTCTTTGTGACTAAGATCAGCCTGTAACACTTGCACGCATGACTTCATTTCAGAAGGACATTGTATCACCTTGAGTCATCAGCTATCCATCCCATCTCACATTGTATCTGACATTTGGTTTTTGTTTTCATGATTTTAAGCTCCATTTTAGTACATATGGCAATGAAAAAAAAGTACTATGGCTCTGGATATGAAAAGACCTGTGTGCTTTACCAACTGTATAATAGTAGAAGATGTGATGGGGGCCAATAGACCTCAATATTTTCATCTGTAAAATTGATCATCACAATAAAATTCCTTGTTTTACCTTTCATTGAGCTTTTCATAAGAGGTGTAGATGTGGTTTATAACTCATAAAGAGCTATGTGACTGTATTTTATCATTGTTCATAAAATAAGTGATTGATCAACAGATTAGTTAATTGACTTTTAGGCAAACTGACAGGGAAGAGGGAAATAAAATCAAATCACAGAAGGTGAACCTAAAATGTTGAAGCAGAAGTGGTTGAATCTTTCTTTCCAGCTGAAGTTACCAGCTTCTACATTGCCTAAGGTGCTTTTGCCACCCACTAAGATTAAAGTCCAGAAGATAAAAGCCAGGACAGCTTATAGGAGTGAGAAGTAAAAGTATGGCTAAAGTGCGATGGGACAAACCAAGATAAGCAGACTCCTCTTCCCACCTTAGAGGAAGGGAAGAAAGTAGAAATGTTATACTGACTAACTATAAGAAAAAAAAATTAAGTTACTTAAAAAACATGAACATGACTACTGATTCAATCAATATGAATTCCTTCAAATATTCATATTTGTGTGGTCAAAGCTATTATAAATGACAATAATTGGTTATTAATTGGTTTGGTTACTCCGATAGCACAGGAAACAGTCCCAAGAATCAACAAATTTGGGGCTACATGTTATGTACAGGTCTTTTCACAGCAAAGGAAACTATCAACAGAGTAAACAGAAAGCCTACAAATGGCAGAAGATATTTACCAGTTCTTCCTTAGACAAGAAGTTGACAGGGAAAATATGTAAAGAATTTCAAAAGCTCAAAGCCAGAAACCAAATACATATACAAAACAAAAATAGCTGCCACTGCCAGTCAATAAGTGGATGAATGAAATCAACAGGCAGATCTCAAAAGAAGAAAGAAAAATGTGGTCAAGAAATGTTCAACATCCTTTTGGTGTGTTGTTGGATTCAGTTTGTGAGGATTAAAGAATTATTATATATTTCTCATATGTCATTAGATGACTTCTTTTCAGACTCAGTGAGTGACACCTAAGATGTGTGTTTGGTTTTGCAGGGGCATCAAGTAACTTTGAGTTATTAAGTAATGAATTATAAGTGGTGAAGTTCAAGTTTCTGTTACATATAAGGAGAAACATATTCATGGTGTAGCTTTAATCACCATTACTTTACACAGTGATGTGCAAATTAATATCAGGAGCAGGTCATTTAAATTGGCTTAGGAGTTATTTGGTGTAAGAAATATGACAAGAGCTGACCTTTATTGTTCTGCTTTATGGCAACAAAAGCTCCGTGGATGCCATTCAATTTCCAGTGAGAATTGACTTTAGGTGATAAAAGAAGTCAAATATCTGGACTGAGATATATATTGAAGGAGATAGAAAAATTGCTTTCTTACCTTGGGCAAAGTTTTTCATTGATCACAAGTCAAAGGTAATCTTCCTTGGCCTAACTTAAAACAGGTGGTAAAACAGTTCAATGGCAATCTATAAAATGAGTCAGAAAGGTGATTTTCTGCAAGTAAAATGAGGGGAATCAACTGAATTGAGAGCTTTTGGCTGGATTATTTTTACACTTCTAGGACATCAAATCTTGCTGATTTTGAAATAGTATCTCCATTGTGTTTATTGAAGTGAACAGAATTTAGCTATGTGACTTTAAATGCAAATGAATAATCTGCATAATTAATTAGGTTTCAGTAGTTTTCCTTTGCTAGCAGTACATGAACAAGCCTTTTTTTAATAAAGGGTTGCCAAATTATATCATCTTAAATAATGTTAGCAATCATAGAATGCAAAGTTTATTTTAAGTAACGGCTTATCATATATAATATAGAGCATGTGCTTGTTTATAAGGTAGGGGTGAGTTCAACCAAGTCCCAGTTCACTGATAGTTATGAAAACCTAGTGTTTTATTTCATTCCAGTTCTTCCTAGATACTTATTACAAAGTCAGTAAGTTCAGAATCCTGAACACAGATGAACTCTTGTCTCCAAATTCTTGGTGATTTTACCAAATTAAACTGCATTAAAATTAGATCTATTAAGGGTTAGCTTTCAAAAAGAAATTACAATTTAGCTTTAAACCAAAGTCCTATGTTATTTTAAATGAACAGTTTTAGATTTTAAATTTTCCTTATCCAGAGACATCACCCCCCTCGGCAACAATGCACAAAGGGGGAAGAAAAAAATTGAAAAACTGGCTACCTCGGATGCAGTTCATATCTCACTCACCTATGGAGAGATCCAGTATACTCACTGAGGAAGGACCCCAGTGGTAGGGAACAGAGAGAAAGGAAACAGGGATTAAAAAATTCCTACCAATAGCTATAAAGAGAAGAAAAGAGAAAACAAGTGAAATATGAAAATAAGTCACTAGACATTCATAGTACTAAATATGTAGGTGATAACTTTATTTAAGACAACTATTTCATACCAGTGAACCCATCAATACTCCTTAAAACTATTGCTAAGTTAGCCAAAAGCATAAATCACACTAGAGAATGGAAAAGGTATTCATCAATAAAGTTTAACTCATAATCAATGTACTCTATGTACATGGCAGGATAAAGTGCAAGGGAGTATTAAATTTTTTCTACCATGGCTATTTTTAGTTTTTCAAATAGTTTGTACTTACAACCATAAAAATATTTTATGTGGAATGTTTTATTTTCTGAAATGGCCAGATCCAGGCCTCATAGGAATATGATACAAGAAAAAAATCATAAATTATATATAATACGATTTTATGTGTTAGAATGGCTCAGTGGGTAAAGTGCTTGTCCAGAAAACATGAGTTCAAATTCCAGGTTCCCACATAAAAGGCATAACAGTATGTGCTATAAAACTCAGAGATGGGAAGGTGGAGACAGGGAATCTCCAGAGCCTGATGGCTAAATAGTCTAGCCATCTTGACCAGCTCTCCATTGAGTTAGAGACTCTATCTGAAAGAGCAAGGTGGAGAGTGGCTGCAGCCTCTACATGCACACACCCTAACACCCAAGTAACCACACTCATATGAACACACACAATGCACACAAGTTTCACAAGGCATACATGCAAAAATAAATAAGTGAGTTTTTCCTGTAACAAGAAGTTGGATGAATTTCTACAATTCTTTAAAACTTGGATGACCTGAAGACTTACGCTGACATTGGAAATGGATGGACATTATTTTGCAAATGTGGGATCCATGGTGTCTTGCAGCACCTGCTCTTGCTTTCTTGGTTCTCAGCGTGGTCTCTCGAAAGGTCATGGGGAAGAACTAGAACCTAGCCTTCTTATGGATTCAGATCTCAGGGGGGAAGGCCCTCCCTCCATCCTGTGCCACTGTGCCAGGCTAGGAAGTGAGGCTCCCCCTACCCACCCACCCTTGCTCATGAACCCAATCTCTCCCAGAGGAGATATTGACAGTTAATGATTGCTGGGGGGAGGGAGATATTGTCTTCAGTGGTGTAGGTACTGCCCTACTTATGCAGGCAACTCCCATTAGGGTCCATAGATCACAGAAAAAGACATGGAAGGAGAGACACTATTTGGGAATAAGAATGGAGAGAGATAAGAGAGAGTGATGAGATGAATATGATCAACATATATTATATAAGAACAAATTTAAAATAAATATTTTAGCAAGGAATGTGCAAAGTGGATGGAGGACTTCATGGTAGATAAAATAAATGAACATATCAGTATTTAAGTGAAAATTAATCAAACTGAAGATGATAGGTGAGAGGTGGCTTGGGTTAAAGTAATGAATTCATTATTCAGGGGGAAAATGGGTATAATGTGTACACCATGCCCTTATACACATGAACATGTATATGCAATTTTATTTGCAGCTTCTCTAATGAAATAAATCCGATCTTTTCCATTAGTTTTATATGTGAAAATATCCAGCTCATCTAATTCTGGACCTTCTTTAAAAATTTAAGGGTACAAGACAAATCAATAAATGTGTCACTAGCAACACAATGATAGATCTGAAGTTCAAGCACATTCCCTTGGCACAATCTACCTCTTAAAGAGAATAAAATATTTTGTTCAAGCAGAATGCCTGTCTCACATAGACATAATACAGTTGTGAAAATAACAAGTATGGTAATAATGAGAGAGCCAGTTGGAAAGAAATTAACGTGAGAAAATTGTCTGCCTATGTGGCTAATAGTCAGTTGGCCACATTATGAAGAACCAAGATACAGTAGTAATGTCTCTGGTAAATAGCGTGATAATAGAAAAAAAGACTATTGAAACCTGAGTATGAAAGATACACCTCATATATTTTCCACTTAATAGATATTCTTCTAACTTCATGCTAAGTATGGTCTCTCTGACTCCAGTGAAAGATCAAATCTTAGGAATATAGAGACTTTGGATCTGTGTCCATATTGAATTCTAATGTACAGATCTTTGCTAGAATGCTTTGAAAGAGATTAGAAATATGGATTTTCACTTAAGCACTCTGCCATCACCCAAATCTCACTAATGAAGAATATCGTTAGATAATGACTCCTATTGGCTAGTTCACAAAGTATATCATGAACATATAATACATTAATCCCTCAATAAATATCTACTAAAATCCCTAAATTATAGAAGTATCACTTTGCTTTCTGTTTGTAATTGGTTACAGAAAGAGCATTAATGAAGCATTCACTTCTTGCTCAAAGTTCATATGGGTACAATATTTTTAAGAGTTGGTGAGACTAAACAACTTCTTAAGAGCCATGTTTGTCTTTCCTAGGGTACAAAAATGTGGATCTTTGGGGTGACCTTGAGTAGAAGAAAGATTATATATAAAAATCCAGTTTGTCCTGTTACCTGGATTATGTTAAATCATTCAATTTGGTGAAATCCTTTTTTCAGCCAGGTTCAAATTCTATCCTTCTAGAGAGAATTTTTTTAGATTATAGTTCTTTTGTATTCTTGTTTATTCCAGAAATTAGACATTGGGACATAAATGTACACATAGAAGTTTTTCTGAGGACCACCCTTGAAATCACTTCTGGGAAGAAGTGAAGGAACCTAGATTGAGCAGAGAAATGTAGTCAAAATTAAAGACTATTCAGATCTTCCTTACCAGGAGCCATGGAATTGGGATGCCTCTGTAAAATGAGCCCGGATTTCTTCAAAGTAGTAACATGCACATGTAGATACCCAGTCATCAGTCAGACATGGCAGAGGACTTTGGGCAAATCTATGGGTGCCTTAGGTCTCCTTACCTTGCTTGGCTCTTTTGCCCTGTGAACAAATCTGGCTGAGAGCAACCAGGAAAAATTTTCACCAGGAATTTGGAAGTAAGAGGCTCACTTCTAAATGGCAAGTAGGTGGTATATAGCAGCAGTCACCCCATTGCTCTGTGTGTAGAGTTCAGATCCTCTTGACTCTTGTGAGCTCTGGAGTTGTCAACTCTAGTTCCTAAGGAAACACACACATGTGTGGAAGATGAGACAAGTTACCCTCCACAAATTACAGCTAGGCTGGTCATTCTTCCTACTCTATGACAGCACGTTTCTAGGTTCACCATTAGAGGGCACCTCTGTTAATCTTGGTAACACTCACCCTGGGGTATTGGAGAACATCATATTGAGGGATCTGAGCTCTTATTTACCATCATTTTCTTGCACTTTGCTTGTGAGACTTATCCCATTGATATCAACTGATATCAAATATTATCAGGAGACCTGGGAAAGGTGGCTCAAGCCTTACATCTTAGCACTGAGGAGATTGAGGCAGGAGGATCATCATGATTTTGAGGCTAGCCTGGGACTTAGAGTTCAGGCCAGCCTGGGCTAAACTGAGATCTTTACCTCAAAAAATATTTTAAAATTGTCAAGATACGTCCAATCTATGTCTGGTAAATTACTATACAAATCATGGGGTGGCATTACTATATCTTGCCTGAAACCATAAGATTTTGCTATGGACCATCTCCAGTTATGGGTTCCTTATCACTAAGCGGATCTCTTAGCCAATAAGTAAGCCATTGATTACCCTCCTAAGTTTAGTGCCACTATTGCACAGATGAGCATTTCTTGACTTGCTGGTCTCTTCCATACAGCCAAGTGTTCAGCCTTGTTGTGATAACTGTCTATATTGTATATCTGTGGTCTCTGCTTTCTCCAAATATCATTGACCAATTTCCCCTGGCAGCTCATGCAGCACCTTCCAGTGCTACACATACTACCATCTGGGAGCTGGTTACCATTCTGGAACTAGCAGGATCTCTTGGTGTTATTTGATGATATGCTGTGATTTCTTCAGCAATAGGGTCTTACCTTAGGCCTGGATGAAGTATTCAAGAGCTTTGACAGGAGTCAAAGTTACCTTTGTAACTGTCACATTTTGGTGACCTTGGGGGTCTTTGATCAACAGCTCAGTGTGGGAAGGAACCAATAACTGGGACAGGGATATGCGGGCCTGAGCAATTATTCTGGAGGTTAGTTTGGTTTTCTTAGCTTTCTTGCATCTTCTCTTTTGCAACATCCTTTTTGTACATATGACTGCTGCTTCTTTCTAATTCTCCACCATCCATAAAGGAATACATTGCTGTGAGGAGGCCCAAGCAGAAGCTATGACCTGCTAAACAAATTTCTCATTATAATTACACAGCCTCTGGTGTTTTGTTATATCAAAGTGAACCAAACAAGGCTCTTATTAGACATATGGATACTTCAAGAAGTGTAAAATTAGATTTCCAGGAAGATAAAGAAAGGGGTGTGATGATACATTAAGAATATCATTGCCTATTCCCATTTAGCACAAATATTTCTGTTTCCTTCCATCCATTTAATAAACACTTTGTTTTTCTCTACAAAGAAACAACTCCAAAATGCCATACACCTGCTACCTCTAGCTCAAAGTTCAGGAATTTCAAGAAAAGTGAAATATTATCTTTCTCTTCTAGATAAAGCAACCTATCAATCAAAATGAATTTTTTCAATATTTCAACCTAATATCCAATGATGAGGCTAGCAGATTATTTATGAGCAGAATCATGGGAGACTTAGGAAAATCCTGGGAAGTTTTCCTATAATGAGGATTCTCTACATCTGGAAATTCCTTATGCTCCTTTTTCCTGTAATAACCCTGATTACTTTCTCCTTATAACATCCACAGAGAAATTGAAATCACACTAGCAGGGCAATATCTCTTCAAGAATGATTCTTGATTGTGAGGCATTGATATGTCCAAGCATTGTTTCCAGCAACTCTTTAGAAATATAAAAATTTGAGTATAGGTTTGTAGTTCAATGAGAAGGTTGCTCTCATAGTAGGCATGAAGCCCTGGTTTTAATCCCCAGCAATGAATAAAACAGGTGTGGTGACATATACAAGTATTCCCAGCACCAGCAGATGGAGGCAGGACAATCAGAAGTTCAAATCACCCTACCCTCAGCTACACAGTGAATTCAAAGCAGCCTGTCTCAAAATAAATAAATACATAAAGTATATATGAAACTTTCACTCTTAATTTCTTCTTATTTCCATTGGTGTTTCATCCGACTCTTTTGCTGGGTAAGTTTATTGCTGTTCTCTCCTCTCAAGAACACAATGAGCCTTCCCTTTATTTTTTTTCTCTAGAACTTTCTGCTTAGTAGCTACTACTATGTTCCCCATGTTACTATGGACAACAGTTTTACCCAATCTTTTCCAAGGGCAAGTCACCATGTGGCCTTTTTCCTTCAAAATTATTCATCCTGGTGTTTGATGCTTAGTGTCAAAGCCCATGGAGTTATTTTATATGCTCAATATGACTGTACCCTATAATTCTCAGCTTCATTTTATTTTAAATGCACTTTTTAAAAACTAATTTCAGTAGCTTTCCATGCACCAAAAAATATTGTTTGGCTCATGTATTGGTTCTCCTGCTTAAAGGGAAAAATTCAAATTTTGCAAAGATAATTTAGATGTAATTTTCCATTTTATTATTTGCCCTTAGCACTGTTGGGGTCTATTTCTATCTTTCCATTGATTGTTCTCACTTAAAATTACTATATAGAAAGTCTTGTAATTACTCTAAAATTCCATATACCAAAATGGGTATCATTATAAACCATTGATTAAATCCCATAGATATAAGGCTAATGTCACTCTTGGGCATATAAAATACTTACATATTCTATCAAAATCTGTTTGGAGCTGAGAACATATAATTGATAAATCACAAACACATATGTTTTGTTTATGTTTTAATATTTATTTGAGATAAACAGAGAAAGAGAGACAGAAAAAAACAGGCAAGCCAGGGCCTCCTGTCACTGCAAACAAACTCCAGATGCATGTGCCACTTTGTGAATATGGCTTTATGTGGATACTAGGGAATTGGACCAGGAGCGATCAGGTTTTACAAGCAAGTGTTTTCAACAGTAGAGCCATTTCTCCAGCTCAACATTTGTTTTTAATTACACAGGATTTCAGGCATTATCTTTTTAAATATGCAAGCAACAGACTCCAAATAATCTAGTCAAGTTCTTCAGAAAAAATACTCTAGACTGATATTAACAAAAGTTTCTAAGCTTTATATTTTAATGTAACTTTCCAGCACAACAAGGTGAACTCCTGACATAATGCTGATACTTCAATGCTGTGTGGTAGAACAAGACATGAGTATCCATATAATTACCAACACCTAAAGCTGTTCTGGCATTATTGTGATGGCCTACTGTACTTTTGCAAATGACTTTATCTTCCTCGCTGCTTTGCGATTCTTCTTGTCAGTGCCTTGTCTCTGATAATGTCACTTTGTACAGTGATTGTGTGAATGCTTAGAATTACTGATGATGCCCTATAGTCGGTATCTTGTTGTGAGGTAGGAGGGGGATTTTTTTTTCCATTCTGAGCAAGTGTCTTCCAGTGACTGATTTCTTACAAGATGCTTCTCTTGTAACTTAATGCTAGAACTTTAGTCCCAAGAGACTACTCTAAGAACAAATTACAGACTGAAGAAAGCTTTCTTAAAGCTGAACTGGAAAAGAAGATGTTTTCCTTCTTTGAAAAGTTCTTAAACCAATGGTTCTTTCAATTAATAATTAATGATGTTTAATATAACTCCAAGCACAGTATTTTGATAATACATTTCAAGGGCTTTGTTCTTGAGAATTTTATGTTGCTTTATTTATGTATTATTACACAAAATGAATAGAAGACACCTTTCTTACAGCTCACTATTTGGTCTAATTGTTTTCAAACCTGGATTTGCATAATATATTTAAAAGACAAAAATTTAAAACTAATGCTTAAGAAGCAAAAAGAAAATAGGACTGAGGGTCCAAAATATAACAGATGACACACAATGAGAGGTATACTTTATTTTATTTTTGTTTTGTTATTGAAACTCTTAGTCGCCAATAATAAGACTGAGTTTAAACCACAGACTTGTAAAATTAAAATGTATATTTAAAAGGTCAGGTCCATAAATAAATCTCAATTTTTTTTTAATTTGGCTGATTAGATAGACAAAAGTGTCCATAGGTAGATAGATAAAATTGGCCCTCCATGAGATGCATTTACAAATTCAAATAGCTGAGAATCAAAAATACTGTGAAATACTTTTCTTTTATTAAACATGTCTAGATATTTCCTTTCTATCACTATTTCCTAAATAATACACTAATATTAGGGATTTGTATTCTATTTGTTATTAAAAATAATCTGGGAATTATTTAAGGATCTCTGCATAGGCTATAGGCAAATCCTATGGCATTTCAAATCAAGGACATGGACATTTATGCATCTTGTTATGCTAGGGCTGCAATTGTAGAATAGATCTTACCAGCATTGCAAGGGAGGCTCATGAGGAGGGAGTGAATAAGTCTCAGATAAATATAGACGATCTTTGAAAAAAATACTGGGAGGTATGTGGTCTACAAATTGACAGTTTTAAAACTACCTATATACATAGTTCAGGAATGACAAATTTTCTCTAACAGAAGACTGAAAATTGTTAATTTAAATTTCAATATCTTTCAAGACCATTCCCTTACATGTCCTAATATTTATTATCTCATATCTACCACCTTTATTCACTTATTGCCTTGCAGGCACTGATGTCATTTGTATTATAAAAAGTTTTGGTTCAAATAGTCAATGTCTTCCACTTATCAGTGGAAGATAGGCTGGTGATATGGTTGAGAAATGGGAAGGAGAGATTTGGAAGACTGGATGAGAGGTTGTATCAGGAGCTCTGGGGTAGTTCCCCTTCTCTATAGGATGAAACATTTCTCAATCCATTTATGCTTTTGTAGCTTTCTGAAAAAAAATATTCTGAATTCATGTCATTACAACAAGTAACTGGGCCTGGAGAGATGGTTCAGCAATTAATGTTTAATGCACTTGCCTGCAAAGCCTAACAACCCTGGTTTGGTTCTCCAGTACCCACATAAAGCCAGATGCACAAAGATGCACATACATCTGGAGTTTCTTTGCAGTGCTGAAGGCCCTGGTGCAACCATTCTTTCTGTCTCTCCTCTCTCTTTCTGTCCTTTTATTCCTTGTGGGATAGGCCACAGGAATTTGTAGGGCTGTGGCTGGCCTTACCAGGGGTGCTGTAGTCAACTTTCTGGTTTCTGTACAGAAAGAACCCAAGCAAAAGTGGCTTGTGGAGGAATGGGTTTATTAGGTTTACGGATTCAAGGGGAGACTCCATCCTGTCATGGAAAATGATGGCATCAGCAGAGGGTAAACATCACCTCCGCCACAGCACTGGAAACAGTGGCAGGAAGGTGTGCCAAAAACTGGCAAAGGGAAGCTGGTTTATAACCACATAAGCCTGCTCCTAACAACACAGACCTAGCAAGGTTCTAATTCCAAAACTGCCATCAACTGAGGATCAATCACTGATAACACATTGATTTCTTTGTGGGGGACACCTGGATCAAACCATGACAGTCTGCCCCTGGCCCCACAAACTAATAATCATAAATACAATGTGTTCAACTCAACTCCCAATCCAATCAGCTTTCGATTGAGCCATAATACCAAAAATAAACCCATAATGGAACAGAACATTCACGCTGCAAAACATGAGGCACAGCAAAAACAGTTTGAACCAATACAAGATTTAAAACCAGCAGGGCAACATAAATCTCTAACTCCAAGTTCAATGATTCTAACTGTGATGGTTAAGTTTTGTTGTCAACTTGACCTTTCAAGTAATCTTGGGTGGGCCTCTGAGGATGTTCACAGGAAGGCAGCCTCTCAGTAGGGGTCAGGATGTAAGGAAGCACAAAGAAACTAGAAGTAAACATCCTTTCTTGTTTGGGCAGTGCAGGAAGAAAATTCCAGAGACTCAGGAAGCCATTTAGTCTGGGATAGTGTTGTAAGACCCTACCCTAAGCCTATATAAAGGAGAGTAAATTTTCTTTGGCTCTCCTGCCTGTTTCTTATTGTGTGTGTGTGGTGTAGGTCATGGGTTTTTCTCTCTCTCTGCTCAAACCTGTGAAAGAGAGCCAGCCTCTTTCACTGTTACAGAACTTCCCCTCTATCTATAGTTTCAATAAATACTTTCCTCCCTCAAAATGTGCCTGATTTGAAGATTCATCCCAGCGACCTGTGGCTGACTGCAACACTAACCAATAACAAGTCTCTTGGAGATCCAATTCCACCCCTCCAGCTCGGCTACTCAGAGTCCAGCAAAACTTCATCTGGTGCTGGGAGCTTGCTTTGGCAACCATCTGGCATCTTATTGGATATCCATTGCAACACACAGTTCATCCTCATAGCTCCATCGGGCTTCCATGCAGGTAATCTAGAACACCTGCTTCACATTCGAAAAGCCATTTATCAAAACAAACTGTGTTGCAAATCCAATCACTCTCTCTCTCCTTGCATTTGTTATATTCCACAGAACTAGGTGGGTTACAAACTTTTTAATCCAAGGGGGAACAGAACATTCAGCCCCTTATTTCAAAGATTCTGCATTCTTCCTGTTGTTCCAATGCAGACCAGCTGGCCCAATGGTTGTAATCTCTCAAACAATTGCAGGTGAACCGGCAGCAATTATGGCCTAAAGATCTTTCTTTCTGTGTCATCTCCATCTGCTCACACCAACCCATCTTTATGTAAAACAATCCTGCACAGGTTCCCAGGACACAGGCAAGCAGAATGCAGTAAGCCTCTCATACAAACTGTTTCAGGCATAGTCCTGACAATGTTCTGTCTCATCCTCATAGGCCGAACCTCACAGTTGATAGTTCTTATTTCATTCAGGTCTTCCAACTCTGACCAGAATGTTTCATGAAGTTGCACTTACAGCACTGCAAGGCATCTCTTAGGATGAGGTTTCCAATCCATCAATATTCCTTCTGCAGATCACTTCCAAAAGACCTAAAGCCACAAGATCAGGGTTCTAACAACAACAGATCCCACTTCTGGTACCAAATCTGTTGTAGTCAACTTTCTGGTTGCTGTGCAGAAAGAACCAAAGCAAAAGTGGCTTGCGGAGGAATGGGTTTATTTGGTTTATGGACTTGAAGGGAGACTGTATCCTGGCCGGGAAAACTATGGCATGAGCAGAGGGGTGGACATCACCTCCACCACAGCACTGGAAACAGTGGCAGGAAGGTGTGCCAAATACTGCAAGGGGAAGCTGGCTTATAACCCCATAAGCCCACCCCCAACAGCACAGCTTCAGTGAGGTTGTAAAACCCAAACTCCCATCAGCTGAGGATCTATTAGTCAGAACACATTGATTTGTTTGTGGGGACACCTGGATCCAACCATGACAAGTGGTAAACAAAGGGGACCACTAATTCTTATGTAAGTCATGAAGCACAAGGAGAGTGCTGAACAGAATTTAAATTTGAGGAATTTAATTTGCCTTAACAATAAAGTTCAAGAAGATAACTGAAATTATTGGTCAGTACTCCCTTTTTCCCATACCTACATAAAAATGCCTGGCATGAAGGCATGTGCTTGTAACTGCAGTGCTGAGGAAACAGGAACAGGAAGATCCCTGGAATTCCCTAGTCAGCCTGGAAAGTTCCAGGCCAATGAGAAAACCTGTCTCATAACAGTATGTCTTAGGAAAAATACAAGAAGTTATCCTCAGGCCTGCCTAAAAATACACAAATGTACACACACATACATATATGCACACTCAAAAATAAAAATGCATCTTTGGTTGTCATTAGTTGGAGTAGGAATATTTCTAGTATCTAGAGGAAAACCTCCAAATATGCCCAGAGCAGGTCACAGATAAAGATTAATTGTCCAAAAAAAAAAAAGAAAATTTTCAGTTATGTTGAGATACAGACCTTCATAACTCTTCAAGATTCAACCTCTATGATCACCCATGAGTAATTTAGTTGGTTTACAAAATCTCTGCTCCTTATGAAATTACTGAGTACCAAAATATTTCTTGACTGCTATTAATAAATTAAAACTTACTTAAGAGCATATAAAATCTTGGGAGGGGGTGGGAAACACTAATGATTATTGTCCATCAATCTTGGGATTCTCAGTGGGGCTCCTCTGCACCAGATTTATTTGGCAATCATTTATTTCAATGACCGGAAAGAGAGTCATTAAGCAGAGATTGACAGGAAGGGCAAGAGAGCTTTAGTCCTACCAGGATTCTTTTTTGTGACCTTAGGCACAGCAACTTACTCTCCCTCTCTGTGTGTTTCGTTTGCTTAACTGTCAATGGTTGACAGGAAATTTTCCTTTACCTGTCTCAGAGATGACAATAAATGAAATACTAGCAATAGCAATGAATGATTCACAGGAATAGTCGATAAATGGTCTTCCCTTCAAAAAGATAAGAAAATACTTTCTGGAGTGTTTTAATTATCTAACTTGAGGTTATAAGTGACTATTAAATTTTGTTTCACTGTCATGTATCTGTTCAAACTTTTGTCGACAAGGGTGTAATGTCAGAAACTGTAATTAAATAATTATCTACAGGATATCGATGTATGTTGGAACGAGCCCTATATGTAATTTCACACACAATTGTACACAATTAAATATAAAATTGTTTTGAAATTTCTTACACATCACTATGCATTTCCAACCTAGTTGATTACTTTTAATATTTTTATTCCTTCAGTTTTCTTCATAAATATAGAATTATTTAAAATTTTTCAGTTTTTACTAAATTTAGAGAGTAGCTAACATTGTGTTCCCTCTGCAATAGATTAAAAACAATGACACAGACAAATACATATCTGCTCTTCTACTAAGCATTATTGATTGTATCATTATTTTTAAACTGTAAATTCTATGAATTCTACATTTGCCATGTAATTTAAGTTGTTTTCCAGCCTTATTGTGAGTCTATTCCAGATTTTGTTAATACTTAAAGCGATATAAATAAGTAATTGAAGTGTTGACATTGAAACTCAAAAAGGAAAGGCACTCCTGATATTAAAAATCTAATGCTTAAAAGAAAAAGTCTCAAGAATCCCACGTGCAATGTCATGGTTTGGTTTTCCTTTGTCTTATTTTTTCTTCATACATCCTAAAAGACAGTTAATTATTATCCATAATCATCTCATTTTGTTTCTTGAGTGCTGTTATTTTTCTCTATTTATTGATTTGTGCTTCACTAAGTGTACTTTTCTTACGCACAATAAGAAGTTTAGTTGCAATACTTCCATATATGTACATGATGTATCTTGGTCTTATTCACATTCCTGCTAAACCCTTCCTTTTCCCAACTATTTCTGCTTTTACTCTCATTTTCTCTTGTATGTTATTTTTTGCCATCACCCAATGCAGTTAGTTATGGTTGTTTACAGGCGCATGTGCACCTTACCAATGTCTACACCACTGGAGAAAGTCTCCCTCCATTAACCGCATGGAGGAGGGGTGGGGTCCCTGGAGTCCCTCCCTTTCCATGACAGAGTGGTGAGGCCCTTGTCTTGTCCAGACACAGGAGCTTTGAATTCAACAGAACCCCAGAGGGTTGTTACTCTTCTTGCTGTGCTGGCTGGAGGTTTCATTGCAATACAACTTGTCCATGCAGGTCTTAAGAGTAAACAAACAAAAACAAAACAACACAACAGACTCAGACACAGAAGTGTGCATTCAGGAAACTGAGAGGAAATGAGATGAACCTTGTTCCTGAGGAATATCTTGGATGAAGAGAAGGGGTTTGTTGCTTGCTTGCTTATTTGTTTTTTAGGGAGTAAGTATTGCAGAAAAGGAGAACCTGAACTTTGAGGCAGTCAGCGCAGAGACGTCACCTGACCCCTAGGGGGAGCTCTCGACAGGTAAATTGCTTTCTGTTTTTTTGTTTGTTTGTTGGTTGGTTGGTTTTTTTGTTTGTTTGTTTTGTTTTGTTTTGTTTGGTCAGATTGGCCCAAGGGTGAGCGAGGTTGCATCAAAAAGGCAAATTATCTGAACCAAAGTGTCTATGTTCAACCAGAACAGGTCAGGATGGTGGGCATGGAGAACAGCAGCTTCACATTCTCAGCAATTACGCTCCCAGCAGCGGTTGGCCAGTTTCAGACCCCAAAATGGGGATAATTAGAAGCTAGCTCACTGCACAGAGCACACTCCCTAAGGCAACCTTCAGTGGAAGAGATCCTTGAAGCTTTGAACAACTGGGCTTATTCATTATTTTTTTTTTTCATCTGATTCAATGTTGAGTTGGAACAGAAATTGCTTTCAAAATATAATCTGATTATCTTCTTAACCCTTGGTGTTCTGATAGGAATCAATTAACCAACCATGTTCTTGCTATACTGTTTGGCTTTTCCTGTCTTTGGAATATGGATAATTACACTTGACCCTAAAAACTTCAAAAGTATGGATCATTCTTCATTCTTATCAGCATTTGTATGTGTTTTAATATGAAGATGTTAAATCCTCTTTTTTTAATATATATTTATCGTCCATAATGAGTTACATTATTTAGTGGGCAAACAATGAATTGTTATCCCCAATTCCAAAATGCCCTTCCTCCCCATCCCCAATCAGCTGGATATCCTCCTCCCTGGGCCGTCGGAATCAGTGGCAGGGAACCATGGATAGCCTAGTACTCAGCCTGGTACTCCTGGCCCAAGTGTGTTGATACTGAGGGGTGCCATCCTCTGGATAGTCTCCCCTACCACGGATCTTACAAACTTTAGGTAGGTTGGTAGGGTTAGATGGGCCACAACTCTCTTGCTGCATCCTGAAAAATACAAACACAATCTCCATCTGAGAGTGAGGTCAGTATAGGTTAACAAATATACACAATTCTGGATTACCTAGATTCTATTTTTAGTAGCCTCCCCGTCAATCGCTCCCATAGCGCATCTTTTCTTTGGAGCCCAAGAGTACGGGATCCAGTGCATATCACACTGATTCCCCAGTTCCAGTCACTGGCTTCTGAAGATGTTAAATCCTCTTGCATTACAGGGATGGGGAGGGGGGGAATTGGGGAATTCGGGATAACAACGCATGGTTTGCCCACTAAATAATGTAACTCATTATGGACAATAAATATATATTTAAAAAAAATCTATTTCTATTTTTTTTTCTGTTACATTGGGGGTTTTGGATCAGTTTTTATTTTTTAAAATTTTTTATTGACAGTTTCCATAACTATAGACAATAAACCACTATGATTCCTTCCCCACCCTCCCTCATATCTCTTCCCCCTCTCAACTAGTCTCTGTTTTGCTTTGGTGTCGTCATCTTTATGTCCTTCATTCACTGTGCAGGTCTTTTCTCCTGGAGTTCTTGTGAAAGACAATGCAGCATGCTGGATATGTCTTTGCCCCCATGATTAACATGCTGTTTGTCTTTTGCTTTATCTCCTGGGTCAATTTCTCAAATTTTATATTCCAGATCATTAGCTAGAAGCTTAGCTCTGCTCAATGTATTTCTACCCCGTGAGGAGCCTTTTATAGTTTCCAGGGTTCTTTTTAGTTCTTTCTCTTTCTCTTTGTTTTTCAGACTTATTTAAATAAAATTGCTTATTGTTAATTGGCAAGTATAATGTGTATATTTCTTATTTACATGTTTTGAAATATATATATACAACGTGAAAAGGCTATTGGCAATTAGCATGTATTTCCTCACATATAATTTGGGTTAAAAAAAGGTTCAACAGACTGTCTTAGTAATGTTCAAGAATTGTAATGAATACAGAAAGACAAACATTACACTGTCTCTCATCTGAGGCATCTTTGAAAGTCGACCTCCTAGAGATTGGTCAATGATACAAAACTTCACTAAGGGAGGAGGGAAAAGAGGGTAATGTCATAGAGTTGCTCATACACTGTCTCTAATTATCGATAATAAAGATTAAAAAATTACACACACACATTAAAAGAAATTCAATAAGGTAGAAGAAACAATGAGATCTATTGTACTAGGTAGAAACTATAGTGAACAATTCTCTCCTTTTTGACAGAAGTCTTTGTATTTTTAATTATGTGTGCATGTGTGGGAGACAGAGAGAGAGATGCAGAGACAGAGACAGAGACAGAGACAGAGACAGACAGAGTGGACACGTTAGGGCCTCTTGCCCCTACAAATGCACTCCAGGCGAATGCACCACTTTGTGCATGTGGTTTTATGTGGGTTCTCCCCAGCACTGGACACTAGTCATGTAATTTGTTTAAAATATTTTTATTTATAAGCAGAGAGTGGGGGGAGAAAGACAAAAAGAAGAGAGATGACGGTTGTATTTCTAGTAAAGGACAAAAGTAGGTTTTTCTCTGAAAAAAAGTGAATTGATTTTCTGAATGTTTTTTTTTCTTAGTACCATTTCTAGCTATACATAGCTGAATATGCATATTTGCATTTGGTGATTCATGAGTCATTATTGCATGAAAGAAAACACTACTGGTCTTATGAGTATAATTTGTGGATCTTACTATATAGACTTGTGCTCTGTTTAAGTGAATATGATATATGTATGGGTGTATATATGATTTATTTGTGTGTATCACTCTATAGTATATCATATGTAATTACATACAAATATAATTCAACATATATAAAATACATAATAATTGTGTTGTATGTAACCTTTTGCTCTATATATTGTGTACCTATTTTATGTCCTATATTTTATATCAATATTGTATAATCAGTATTTTACATTATGTGATATAGTTCATATATTATGCATGGCTAATGTTCTTATTTATATATATGTATGTATCTATAAAAAACTTAGTATTCTAAGTGATTCTATTGTCCTCACATATATATCCTGTTGACCTCAACTTCTCTACACATTTTCTTTCCACAATTATCCAAGTTATTACTTCTAATTTTTAATCCCATCTCTGGCCCAGAAGACATTTCTATACTAATTAGTCACAACACAATAATTAAGTCATACTAATGGACATATTAAATTATAAGAATAGGGACTGGGGAAATGTTTCCCAAGCTTGAAGACATGAGTTCACATCCCCAGCACCCTCGTAAATGCCAGGCATTTTGGCCACCTGTAATGCCAGTGCTTAGGAGGCTGAAACTAAGGATTCCTCAGAAAAACTGGTTAGCTCCAGTAGCTTAATCAATGAGTTCTCAGCTCCAGGGAGAATCCTGCCTTGGTAAGTAAGAATGGGTGGACTCTCAGGAAATAGAATGATGGAAGAAGACACGTTATATTAACCGATGGCCTCCGCACAAACCTGACATACATGCATGCAGCCACCCACATATATGTGCCTTAAACATACATACTCCTCACAAATATATCCATGCAAAAATAAATAAATACAAGTGATATGGATTGCTGATAATTAATAATTGTAAGCAACACACGGAGAGAGAGAGAAAAAGAGAGAGAGAGAGAGATAGAGAGTTTTGGAATCCTCCTTTCCCCCTCCTCCTACTCTGAGTTCGTGTCCTCTAATGCCAAAGAATTGTACACAGGGACAGAATTAAATTTTAATTACACATTTATTATAATTTAGTAAATTAGGAAAGGGGGAGTTGGATGGGAAATTTCCCAGTCATTCTGTGGGAAGTTACAGAGTTCTCCAGCCACCAATGTGAGGAGAACATGTGTCAGAGAGTTTTAACAGAACTTATGTTATTTTGCTAAATAAACAGCCCAAGAAAAGATAACAGAAGGCTCCCTTTATGAGAAGGAGAGATTCATGAGAGAAAAAGTTTGGAGCCTGTCCTATAGGCCTGACCTCACTGAGGCCTGGGTCAGCAGTCCCCTCTACTCCACGTGGAAGAAGGAAAAGAGACCACATCCTCTAAGGGAAGAGAATTTAAGTTCTTCCCAGGTGAGCCAGAGAGACAGCTGATTGGTTTATATTGGACAAATCAGTTTTAGCACCTAGGTTGTAGCTCTAACTAGACACCTCCCCCTCAAGGGGAGGGGGTGCCTCTGCAGAGTGGTCTGACCTTCACAATCCCCCCTCTGAAGAAATAACCCTAACTGCTGTTAGGGTACTGGGGTGTGAATTTTTGGGGAAAAAAGCATCAGTAAGTACATACATGTTTAAAAGAAATAAAGGTACCAGAAGAAGTACATATATGTTTAAGAAACAAGAACACCAGAAGAAGTACACATATGTTTAAAAAACAAGAATTAATGATACCATTTTTGAACCTATTAAGAAGCAAGTCAAGCTTGATAGTGGCAAGCTCTGACTGGGGAGGGATTGAAGGAGGTAAGGAGGAACCTTAGCAACCTTGTTTGGGGTCTCACTCCTAAACTCTCACACAAGGATTCCTCTTCTCTCTCCATTTGGTTCTCATTTGAAGGTGGAAAAGTTCCAGGATTTAGGTTTCTAGAACAGCTCATGTTTTACACTTATATTTCCTTCCTCTTTGTGAACAGTTTAAGGTGTATATATTGTTTTAAAAACTAGCTGTATGTGTGCAGGTGTGAAAGCTCCTATGATCCCATGTGAGGAGGCCAGGGCCTCTTGCTGCTGCTAACAAACAACCAATGCTTGTCCCACTTTTTGGCTTCCAGCATTCCATGGGTGGCTGGGGAATTGAACCCTGCCAGAAGGCTTTGCGAGTAAGCACCTTTATCTGCTGAGCCATCTTCCCAGCTCTCTGGCTCCTGCTCAGAGCTTTGGAGATAAAGATTTTCAGACAATAGCAAAGGTTCCACATAGGCTGCTTGAGATCATACATTACAGCAGAACTGTGTACTACGATAAGGCGTGTTTGCAGCTCCTAATATCATAATGTGGTTTGTATTAGCTATTTTTCTTCATAGCCACTTCCCTACTGGAAACAGAGAATGTGTTTACTTGAGATGGAATTTCTCACCGAACCCAGAGTTGCTGGTTATTGTGTGTGTGTGTGTGTGTGTGTGTGTGTGTGTGTGTGTGTGTGTGACTTTTGTTTTGATTTTTTTTAGTCAGACTGGCTGGCTAGTGAGCCCCAAAGGGTCTCCACTCCCTACAGACTGGGGTTGCAGACATGTGTGGTTATGCTCAGCTATTTGTATGGGTGCTAGGGAGTCAGGCATCATGCTTATGAAGCAAGCATTTTCCCCTGCTCAGCCATGTCCCCAGCCTTCTGTTCTTTTTCCTTAATAGATGAATATGGCAGTCTAGACTCGGCTGGTGTTAAAGATACCACCTTCAATGGTGACTCCTCTGAATTTGCTCTTACTAGAAGGAAATAAAAGCATGCTTCGATACAAGTATTTTTATACCATTGAGAAAATGTCATTCAAAAAGTAAAAAATGAATATAATTTTGCATTTCCGTTAACACTAATAATCAAGACTAGAATTAGTAACAAATTACTTTTGATACACCTGCCTGATTGTTATATAATAGTAGCAATGTGATTTCACCTTAATATTTTGAAGAATAGGTTCAACAGAGTGGTATAGATTTATTCTATGATTTATCTAGACATAAAGGGTTTGATCACAATAAAATTAAAGTATTTTTAATTGTGAATATATGTCCTACCTTGTAAGAAGTGCACATCCACAGTGTAGACAGTTTCTAAGAGGTTATAGGAGACCTGAGGGAATTTTGAAAATAATATTATTGAAAAGTATTAATAACAGTCAGGGTTTTCCTGCCTGACCTCATTGTATCCATGCATAGTGCAAATATAAAACATTATTTGAGTAAATAAATGACCTGAAAGTAGAAAGATGCAAAGATGCTTGCCTGCTGTTCAGTGTCTGTCACTCAGTTGCTGTGGCAACCATTGCTAGCCTAACAATAGATTCATGGTTACCTTATGGTTGTGTGGAGTTGGGGGTGGAAATTAAAGGGAATTTGGCTCATCCATTCTCAGGAGACCTATATGTGAATCACTGAAGCTTAATGTCATTTGTCTGTAACTCTTTCAACAATGCAATCCACATACCAATTTGCTTAAATGGTGGATACACATGCCAAATCTAATTATCCCTTATCTCACAGAGTCATTAATCATTGCTATCCATTATTCATTGGCTACCCATAGCTACTTCAATCTTCAGTACACAAAACTTCAATACACATTACAGACTCTTGTTTTTAAGTGGCATTTATCCCTGAAGTGTATTGCATGACATTTCTAATATGATGAAATATTCTTGGCATGGAAACTGGTGGTGTGTTTTATGGCCTTTTACTCATAATCTTTAAAATTAATAATGTAAAAAAACAATATGCTAGAGAGATGCACATAATTATTCCTCTGGATGTTAATTAACAAAACAAAGTGAAGATGGTCTATCACCTAGAATACCCAAGAATCTCACAGCATTTTGGAAAGACACTGTAAGTAAGGAAAAAGCATCAGAAGTGGTGTATGTGGAAAACATTAGCCATGTTAAGAGATAAATTTACAGAGACATTAGTTAGTAAATATAGCATTCTCACATAGTTCATATTACCCCATATAGATTTTGACTTGTATTTTCTAACAATATCTTTGAGTGTTACAGAAATAGACCTAAATAATAATAAAGCCCAAATGTCTTTAAAAAATGTTTTATTATTTTTTACAAGCAGAGAGAGAAAGAGAGAAAAGAGACAGACAGTGAGAGAATGGGCACACCAGGGCCTTCAGCTACTGTAAAGGAACATGTGCCATGTGCATCTGGCTTATGTGGGCACTGAGGAATCAAACTCAGATCTTTAGGTTTTGCAGCCAAGTGCCTTAACTTCTAAGCCATTTCTATACCCTCAAATGTCATTTTTAAAAATATTTTTAAATACTTTATTTATTCATTTTCAAGGAGAGAGAGAGAGAGAGAGAGAGAGAGAGAGAGAGAGAGAGAGAGAGAGAGAGAGAGAGAGAGAGCACACCAGGGCTACCACCTTGTGGGTCTGGCTTATGTGGGTCCTGGGGAATTGAACCCAGAGCTTTAAGCACTGGAGGCAAGTGCCTTAACTGCTGAGCCATCTCTCCAGCCCTCAAATGTAATTTTTAAAGACACTTTAAGCTTCTGTGACATAACAGAATTTGAAAGCCAACCATGCTCATTTGTTTATGAAAGTAATACTTGAAATCAAATCTTGTTGGTACTTCTGAAATCTGCAGTGGCCCAGAAGGTTCACAAGGCAATCATTCACCTATACTTGCATGATCCAATTATACTTCTGTCTTTCCTAACACCCATCCTTTTATATGTTTAGCTGAATTGCAAATTAAAAAAATAGAGGGTTATGAAGGCTGAGCACAGTACCCTTACTTGAAAGGCAGCTAGTCTGCCAAAGTTTGATTTGTGTTTGTCAGATTAAAACTGTAATAGTCATGTTTCTAAAATTTCTGAGTTTTATTAGATTCATAGAATGATAAGGCAAAAAGAACTTTTTAAATTTTATTTTTATTCTTTTGAGGCAGAGTTTTGCTGCAACCCAGGCTGGCCTTGAACACCAAGTTAAAGACCCAGTGATCCCTCGACCTCATCTTCCAAGTCCTGGGTTTAAAGACATGAGCCACCATACTTGGCTCTTTCTTTATGTTAGAAACTAATGTTTCCTATCAAAGATTCTGTAGAGAATACACTTTAATTTATTTCTTTTAATGGTGAAAAATCTGAGACCAATACAAGATAATGTTTTGTACCAGATTACTGGTAAAATTAAAGAATACATTTCCTTTAGTGGGACTTGATGGCACACACCTTTAATCCCAGCACTCAGGAGGCAGAGGTAGGAGGATAACCATGAGTTCAAGGCCACCCTGAGACTACAGAGTGAATTCCAGGTCAGCCTGGGCTAGCGTGAGACCCTACCTCGAAAAACTAAAAAACAAAAAAAAAAAAATACATGTCTTAAAGTATAATCTTATTGAAATGTTTCCTACAACACAAAGCTTTCACTTGAGTGCCAACTATGATTATTAACCTTTCACTGCCTTGACTTCTAGCTAAAATCCATATTTGAAATATGATTGACTTTAATAATTTCCTTCTTCCCTAAATACTTATCAAATTTCCAATTCACAAATAATTTCTTCTTAGACAAATAGAACATACATATGGTACAATGATTCTTTTCCTGGCCTGCAGTGTCTTTTGGGATATCCCTCTTAATAGAATCCGATTATTCATTCACAAAAATGTTCATTTATTATGCCTTTAGCTAGAAAAGATCCTGCACAGTTCTTTGTGGGTCCTCACACTTTGCTTCTTACTGGCATCCCTTTGTTTCATGTAACCGTGGCAGGCACTCAATCACTCTTTAATGACAGATTGATTAATGCCTGACCACAACAGAGAGAGAGAGAGAGAGAGTTGTTTGGTTTATTTCATTCATAAATCAAACAATACATGCTTTTATCATTACAAAGGGAAAGAATTACACAGGTTAAAAATTTACTAAAGTGTTCTGCCTGCTATCACAGAAGAAGAAAATGGGAAAAAAAAGCAATTTTACCAGACAGCTTTTCCTGGGTTATGATTTTAAACCTGAGAGCTCAGTATTCTAATATGAATTGTCTGAAAACAGCTGTTAGTGTTTATATTTCACAATGTGTCTGTACTTCACATATTTTATCACACCTTTGGAGGATCAACTTATGCACAGATTCCTGAAAAGGCTTTTTAACTCAACATATGAAAAAGAGGAAGAGAACGGCCCTGATGCTGTTGAAAACAGTTACAGACATACAAAAATAAGCAGATGCAGTTAGAGAGAGGGGAATTAAGGGAAGGGGAAAGGAATTCAAAAGCCTTCTTTGAGAACATTTGAATGTAAAATGGCCCTCTCAGACTCATGTGTTTGAATACTTAATACCCAGTTGGTGGCCCTGTTTGGAAAGGTTGTGGAAACCTTAGGAGGAGGTGCCTAACTAGAAAATGTGGCACTTAGAAGACACCTAGGGGTCTCACAGCTAAGCATTGCTTACTCCTGCTAAATCTTCTCTGCTGATGTGAAAATGTGATACAGTTTTCCTGCTCAGGCTTGACATACCTTCCCAACCATTAAGGAAAGGTCCCCTTATAAGCTTTAAACCAAAATGATCCTTTTCCATCTTTAAGCTGGTTTTCATGGGTTATCTTGTCTAAGGATAGAAATAATAACCAATAAACTCTCTAGCTTTCATCTTCTTTTATATATCGACACATATTTCTTGCCTCAAAACCATACCATTGGAGGCAGATTGGAAGAACTTCTAGAAGGGAAGGGACACTGGAATATTCAATAAAACTACACTTCTAGGGTAACTTTTCAGGAATTGCATTTGCATGACTATAGCTTGCTTTAACAAAAGTCTTTTTCACCCTGATAAAAGACAAATTTTTAACAGATTTCATTACAAATCTAATTAGGTTTTACGCAGAATTCATGAGGATGTAAAGAGAGTTCTCAGGGAATAACATTCTGAACAGACTTTTGAAAGGTAGAAGAAAAGGAAAAGAAAAAAAATAATTGAATGTTAACATCAGGTTAATTTGATTTACTTTTTGTAAAAGATAAAGCATGGGTTAACTTAATTACTATAAAGACACATGCGCACGCACACACACACACACACACACACACACACACAAGCACACAAATATGGAATTAATGTAGCATTTTAATTACATAAGACATTATAAATAATCTAAATATTTAAGATATATGAAAGGATAATCATAAAGTCATGAAAATATTATCTCATTTCACGTAATGGATTTGAGCACTGGAAATTTTGGTATTGGTTCCTAGAACATGGAGGGACATTGGTAAATATTTTCTTAAAATACTTCAATCTTTTAAAGTTTTCTCTAACTAGTTCTATTTTAGTCAACACAGTCATGGAGGCTGAGAATATATATAGAACTCCACACAATCCAAGTTATTTTGTATCTCCTATGCTTAGGTGATATTGACCCACTAGGAATATTCTCTTGTTCAAATTTTAATAGTTGACATATATTTTCTTAAATATATGTCACTGGGGACTGGGGGATAGCTTCACGTGTTAAGTGCTTGTTGTGCAGTGGAGTGGACCTGAGTTCAGACTTCCAGAACCCACATAAGATGCCAGGGTGATGATACATGGCTGAAACCTGAGTGCTGAGCAGGAGACAGGGGATTGGTGGACCCTGTTGGCCATCTGGTCTAATCCAATTGGTGAGGATCTTGGCATTTGGGATGTATGAGAGTGACCAAGCTTTTCACAGCCATTGCTTGGGTTACAACTCAGGAGATAGGCTAGTAGATGCTCAAGGTCACACAGAGCTTCAACTGGGTCACTGGCCTCAGGTTCCTGTAATGAATTTTGACAAATGAATCTATATACCAGAAAGGACAAAGATTAGACACTATTGTTATAGTGATGACAGAGCTTAAGGGGAAAAAATAATATGCAGAGCTCCTGATGAAATGGTGAAATGGTGAAAATGGGAAGGCCTGCTTAGAGACCCTGATTGGAGTTTTTTATCATAATTTACTGGATGGTGGCTGAACTGGTCGGTTCAGTCTCCATGTCAGACATCCAGGTGCTTCCAGATTTCCATGAAAGGAAATAAACTACTTCAAATTCTTAGGAAAGGGAATTATCCTTCTTAGAAGGGGATGATTTTTCTCTCTTAGGAAAGAATGAAATAAGGAATAACCAGCACCCCTCTTGTAGGACCCTCTAGCAAGATGGAAGCTGTGAGGTCTCTTCCAGGGAAAAAGAGATCACAAGGAACCCGATTCCCTCCTTATAGATTGCTCAAGCATATTTCTTTTTATTAGCCACTTTGAGTTTATGTTCAGAGGCCCTATGACCCCTAATCTTTCTTAGTGATCTCCTGGTTCAGGGAGAAACCCTGTCTGAAAACCTAAGATGGACATTGACGGAGAAAGATACTGGATGTTCACCTCTGGCCTCCCCAAGCATGTACCAGCAAACACATATGGACTCACACAAGCACACATACCATAGACACATGTCAGAAAACAAAAACATACTAATGATATAAATTAAGACAAATGTTAATTATATACAATTATTCAAGAGTAGAACTTACATTTTAGGTGGAAATTATATGGTAATGCATGCCATATATTATATACATAAACATATTTTCTTAGTTTCTACTTGAAATTCAATTGCTTTCTCTATCTTGCTCTTCTGATGCTCTTTCTTTTGATCCTTTTGTGTGTCGCAGACATTTATCCTCCTACTTTCCTACCCTAACCTTTCCCTGATTACAGGCATTGTGCTAATTACTCACTGTGATTCCAAAGTTCAACACAGTCTGCTTTGTTCCCACTTTTACTGAGGCAGAAAGTAGCATCAGTATTCAGTCGGGAGAACTTGAAAACAACCTAAGATCATTGGGGAATAGATCTCCCTGCAGTGGATAAATACTCATGCAAATCAACAAGCTATACATTCACTGAGCCTGGTTTGGAAATTCTATAGCCTTTCCAAATGAGCCCTTTTAGAATGAAAGATTCATAATATGCTAATACAAATGTAAATATTGCACCAGGTCACTTCTGAAAGATGCAGAATTCTAATAAGTGGAAAACGTCCATTACTCTGGGAGGTTAAAATGTTTCTACCAGAGAAGATGCATGGTGATATCATCCAGAACTGTAAAGAATGAGGAAGTTTATTGCTGCTGTGGTTGGTTGGGTGGGAATGAGGACAGACAGACAAGGAAACCTGCCATGCCCTGGGTTCTTTTCTTTGACCCATGGAAATCTGAGTATCTTTGTGCTAAT
>PVHP010004268.1:60613-72027 GCA_004024765.1 Zapus hudsonius
GAGAGAGAGAGAGAGAGAGAGAGAGAGAGAGAGAGAGAGAGAGAGAGAGAGAGAGAGAGAGAGAGAGAGAGCCCCTTTACTGCGTAGCAGCTGAAACAAACAAGGACCTTGATTAGACTTTCCCGGGAGACTGGCTCTCCGGTCTGTATCTCTCTGGTTGCAAATAAATAACTTAAAAAAAGTAGACTTAGAATGTGGGTTTCAAATAAAAAGGGCAAAGTGTAAGAAAAAAATGTTTCTTTTCAGAAGCCAACAAAATTCCATATATTTAATTCATAATGGTGATAGAATGGTTTCCAAAATTATGAACTCAAATTTGGGGTTCTTATCTTTAGCAAAGGATTGCTAAAAACAGACTCAAGAAAGATTAAATTATGAATTATTGAGTTTATTTAGGGAACAATCATAAATTGTGGCATTGTGGGGTTTTTTTCAGGGAAGTTGAGATCTAAGAAAAGGCTGGAGCCCAGACAAGCACATGGAAGACAGGAAACATACACTCATGCAGAAGGCACAGCAAAGTCCATGAGGTCCATTAGTAAAACTGAGGCCTAGGAAGAGGCTGGAGCAGAGCCAGATCCTGTGGGAGATGGGACCTAGGAGTCTGTGGGTAGACTTAGAAGAAACATGCGCTCATGTGAAAGCACAGCATCTTCCCTGAACCTCACCTTGGAAGAAAGTCAAGAGTAAGTGGTGATGGTTTAAAGAATACTAGAGGAGAAATACCAAAGCAAAAACCTGGAAATGATGAGAATCGCGGAGTAAAAGTTACACCCAGGATCACCCCCAAGTTTAGAGAAATTACACAGGTAGCAGGCCCAGAGTTTAGAGGAAATACCCAGGTGGTAGATCTAGAGTGTAAAGGAAATGCACACATAGTAGACTTAGAGATCATAGGAAAACCATACAGTATTAAAGTAATTAAAGTGAGGGGTTACCTCAAAACATAAAGAAGATAGAAGGCAAGCAGAAAACTACCCAAGCCAAGCATCTGTGTTCTGGGTTGGGGAAAAGGCTGACTTACAAGTGACCAGATGGAGATCACAGGCAGAGAGAAGTGAGAACAACATTGACAAACCTTTGCTGTCTATTCCAAACATATTCCTTTGTCAGATTCAGGTATGTAAGGGAAAGACCTGAGTGGTTGGCAGGTTCAACGGGGTGGACCCCAAAGGCCAGACCACCTTAGTAGAGTGCTAGACTGTTGAGGCAGCAGGGGGCGCTGCAGCCAATGTGGATGAAACCATGAGTTACATTCCTGCCAAGGCAGGTTGGCATCTTCTGGCTCTGTCTTTGGCTCCTATCCTTAACTGAAACTGCCTCAAGGAAGCTAGCTTTCTCCTGAATCTCCTTCATTATAAGCCAAGCTGTTGAAATGGGGATGGGGTCAGGTGTAGTCATAGATGAAGTCAAAGGATAAACAACAAAGCATTATATTGGTTTGATGGGATTCTGGGTGCTTTTGATTTTCTTCTGCTTACATTTTTATGGTGTGCATTTTTCACTAAACACTTATATGTCCTTTAAAAATATTTTATTTATTTGAGAGAGAGAAATAGAGAGAAAAAGAGAGAGAGAGAGAGTGAGAGAGAGAACCAGAGCCTCTAGGCACTGCAAACAAACTTCAGATGCATGTGCCAACTTTGTGCATGTGGCTTTATGTGGGTACTGGGATATCAAATCAGGGTTGTTAGGCATTGCAGGCAAGCACCTTAACCACTGAGCCATCTCTCCAGCCCCCACTTATGTATCCTTAAAAACAGATAAATATAAATTAATATAACAAAACAAAAAATATTAATTGTTCAGCATTCCAGATATAGTAGACGTGGTTGGCTTGTGCCTAGAATACAAAACTCGGGAGGTTAAAGCAGAAGGATTGTCATGAGGTCACTACCAGTTTAATCTACATAGTGAGTTTCAAACCAGACTGGAATACGGTGAGAGGCTCTTTCCCATAGCTATATGAAACAAAAGGAATGCTAACCACATATCTCCTGTCTCTTCCCATTTGGGGACAACTAATGCAGAATTCAATCTTCACAGAACCCAACCCCCAATGTAAAGGTCTTATGATTGACCCTCCCAGATTGATTTTCACTCAAAATCCTCCTCATAGGTTTTCTCATTGTCCTTTCAATGAGACAATTCACAAACCTGAATTTCAATTCACAAACCTGAATTCAGAACCAATTCTTTCTCAATATTTCTTTTTTTTTTATGTTACCCACAGTGTCTTCCATCCCACTTCAGAATACCTGATTTTATTGAAACTCCAAATATGTGTATCATGTCAGGTCCACTGGCCTCCTCATTATTTTTTTTCCTTGAAGTGACAATGTTCTTATTAGTTGTAATTTCATTAAAAACATAGCCAACACTTCAGTCTCTACAAGAACTGATCTTTAACTCTGAGGAACTCTAATACTATAAAAGGGCAGTAGGGTTTTTTAAAATATTTTATTTATTCATTTTCAAGCAGAGAGAGAGAGAGAGAGAGAGAGAGAGAGAGAGAGAGAGAGAGAGAGAGAGAGAGAGAGAGAGAGAGCGCACCAGGGGCCTTAGGCACTGGAGGCAAGTGCCTTAACCACTGAGCCATCTCTCCAGCCCCAGGACAGCAGGTTTTAATGATATAAAAGCTTGTATGGTGAGGTGATTTGACTATAAATCCCCCATAGGCTCATATGTTAAGATACCAGGTCTCCAGCTGGTGGAGCTGTGTAAGAAGGTTGTTAGAACCTTAGGAGTTGGAGCCTTGCTGGAGGAAGTGGGCCACTGGCCTTGGGCCTTGAGGTTCTATGGCCCCACTTCCTGCTTATACTCTCTTCCTGACTATGGATTTAATGTGAACTTCTAGCCTCCTGCTCCTGCCAACAAGCCTTTCCCACCATGATGGACTGTCTTCTCATAAATATCTAACCTGAACTAACCCTCTACTTCCTTAAACTACTTCTCTGGTGTTCAATTGCAGTGACTAAGAAAGTGACTAATTAGCATACATGGTACAAAACAAAACAAAACTTTCAGAAACCTTTGATTTAAATGTAGATTTAAGAATATGTGTGTTCCTGGTACGATGAATTTACCAGGCTTTGATATGTGACAGTTTGCAAATTCTGGTCAGCATGAAATTTCTTTTTGTGCATTTTTTTCTTAGTCTAATTTCACATTATTCTGCAGAAGACTGCCGAAGGCAGGCTCATAACAGAGTTTTATGTATCTCTGTCAATTTAGCTAGCAAATTTCCTTGTATGTGTGTGTATACATATTTGTATATGTGTGGCCACACACATGCAGCTGTGTGTGTGTGTGTGTGTGTGTGTGTGTAAGCATGTTAATACCAGAGGTTGATATGAGGTGTCTTCATTAATTTCTCTTTACATTTTTTGTTTGTTTTTGAGACAGCAGTTCTCACTGAACCTATAGATCACTGGATTGGCAAGACTAGCTAAGAAGCCTCAGGGATTTTCCTGTGTTTGCCTCCTATGCTCTAGAATTATAGGCTGTGGTGATTTGAGTGTAGAATGTCTCATGTATTTGCATACACGATTTCCAGCAGGTGGTGCTATCTGGGAAGGTTGTTGTGTCTTTGGAAAGTGGAGCTTTGCTGGAAGAAGTGTGTCCTTGGAGACAATGCTTTGGGATCTCACAGCCCAGCATGCAAGCCCATTCTTGCTATGTCCTCCTTGTTCGTGGCTTGATGTCTGTCTGTCTACTCCTGCTATGCTTTGTCTTGTATGATGAAGCTTCCCTCCAAAATTGTAAGCTGGGAATAAAACCTTTCCCTCCTTAAGCTGCTTCTGGTCAGCTATTTTATCCCAGAAATCAGAATGTAACTGATATGCAGGCATGCTCTATCACGCACAGCTTTTACAAGGGTGCTGGGGATCTGAACTCAGATCCTTATGCTTGCACTACAAGTACTTTCTACACTGAGACATCTCTGCAGCCTCATAGATCTCAGATTTCTGAAGACACTAGATAATGCTCTTAAAGATCTTCTGTGCTCCGAAGTCTTCCTACATTAGGAACTCATGCTTTGTTTGCAACAACCACAGAGAGGGGAAAAAAAGATCCAGGAATTCCTTGGGATTTTTAATTAAGGAAAACAATATACTAGTAGCAAAGAGAGGAGTATCTCACATTCAGGTAACCAAGAGAAAAGACTCATTCATCTGTGAACATCTAATAATGTCTCTCTTAATTCTCTTCTTCTTGGATGGAATGATTTTAAACTCAGGATTCCTGTAATCCTCCGATGTGAAGGAGGCTTAGAAAGATTGGATGACTTCAATTCAAGGGACAGCCTCATGTTTCCTCTACTTTTCATAAATTGATAGTAACTTTGCATTAGACACATCCTTTTTAAAGACAGATCTACAGCTGATGGGCAATAGTGCAGTTCAGTGTTTATTCCATTTCTAAATGATGACATGTTTAAAATCTTTCCTGAAGTCTTGATCCACTAAAATATGAGGTCTGCCTATCGCCACATATAACAGAATTTGTCCTTTATTTTTGCAGTACTTAGGTATCTAATGAAGAAGAGAATTCTCATCTATATTTCCTCATGCATACCACGATACCGTGAAATTCCTGGAGAGCTGACTTAACATGCCATGATCTATGCTCTGCAAAGAAAATGCAAACGTAGGTTGAATTATTTTTCTCATTGATAAGATCAAATATGTGACAAGAAGAAACTTAAAGGAAGAAGGAATACAATCTATCGTGATGGGGAAGAAATTGCTACATGAGTTGAGGCAGCTGATATAATTTCATCCAAAGTCTGGAAACAGAGAGTGATGTCTGTTGATACTCAGCTACCTTCTTCATATATATATATATATAGATAGATAGATAGATAGATAGATAGATAGATAGATAAATAGATAGATACATAGATAGATACATAGATACATAGATAGATAGATACATAGATAGATAGATACATAGATAGATAGAGAAAGAGAGTCCATCACCCCCAGACCATTGTATGATGCTGCCCACATTAAGAATAGGTCTTCCCAATCCAATTAAACTAATTTAGAAAATTCTTCACAGACATGTCCAGAGAATATTTTTTCCCATCAGAATTCTAAATACAGTTGATTTGACAAGCTAGCTTAGCCCTTATCAGTGCTATCCTTACCTTTGTTACTGGGACGAAACACCCCACAAAAATCAGCTGGTAAGAAGTAAAGTTTGATTTTGTTGTAGAGTCTTGAGAGGAAGTTCCATGATGGCAGGAAAAGTACAGCAGAGCAGAGGCTGGACGTCACATCTCCCCACGACAGCTGGCAAAAAGCAAAAAGCATGAACTGAGCTCTGGCAAGGGGGAGCTAACTCTATTACCCCAAAACCCATCCTCAACAACACACCTCTTCCAATAAGGCTTTACCTCTCAAACGGCTACTAGCTGAATACCAAGCATTCAGAGCACATGAGGCTACAGAGGACATTTCATATTCAAACCACTTCAGAGTTTAAATGAGAACCTAAAATATCCTTTATGAAAATATCAGCTATTTGAATCCAAGCACAGTAGTATATAGGTGTAATCCCATGTTACCTGAGTGTCTGAAGCAGGAGGATCACATGTTTATGGTTTACCTTTATTCTTTACCTAGAGACCCCACCTCACAAATCCCTGTCTTGGGCTGGAGAGATGGTTCAGTGCTAAAGAGCTCTTCCTGTGCAAGCCTGAGGGCCTGAGGAGGCCTGAGAAAACACTGGAGTGGGACCCTCAGCACCCCCATTAAATACTTGTGACCCTGCACATTTATAAATCCACTCTCATAGGAGAGCAGAGATGGGAGAATGGCTGGTGCTCCCATTAAAACATGGAAGCTGTATTGTCAGTAAGAAACTCAAGGTCAAATGAGAATGGGCAGAAGAATGGTGGGAAAGGATGAGAGCCCTGACCCTGGGCCCCATCAGGAGAACACACCCAGTCAGCTCAGGGAAGCTATGAAACAATGCCCCTTGCTTTCTCAGTTGGTTCTCTGCCCTCCATCTTGTGTTTCCATCACATATGGGGTTTCCCCCTGACCAGCCGAGCAGTCCTTTGTGTCTGCATGTCCTCCCAGAGTTGTGACCTCTTCTGATAGATTGTGCAGATGCATCCAGCTCTACTGGCTCCTTTCTTGTTTTCTTTCTTATTTTGAGGAGTTTTTTTTTGGGGGGGGGTATTTTTTTTTCCATTTTTGCTTTCAACATGGATTCTCATGTAGCTCAGAGCAGTCACAAGCTTGGTAGGTAATAAAGGGTGGCTTTAAACCCCCAATCCTCCTGCCACTGCCTCCTAAATTCTGGGATTACTGGCGTGCATCCCCATGTTCAGAACTGGCTACATTGATCTGTGGCTGACGTTTCATGCTGAGTTCTTCACTCAGGGGTCTCTTGCATGCTAAATAATTCCCTGTCAGCAAGCCTCAGGAAAACATATTCTCTCCCTTCTACCATTCTAAGTTCCTTAACCGAACTGGGAAAATTGAGTCTGTCTCAGTTTTACCTTCCCTCACTCTGCATAGCCAATTTTTCTCTGATTCTTCCAGTCCTGTTATATTAAGAACTCTTAAATCTCTTCTTCCCATTGTATCTCACTGCTGCTGACTTACTTCAGCATCATCATTGTCTTACTTTCAGTAATAATTGCTCTCTACTAGGTTTTCTTGACCATCATGAACATGTTCGTTCTAATCAATCTTTTTGCATCCTCCTCTTTGAATAAAAACAACAAAAATCCCTTGTTTCTTCAGCTCCACATTGTTACCTCCTGGATGGGTTTCACCAGACAGGTGCAGAAGTGAAATAAAATATCTGAAAATATTCCAGCAGGAAAGGCCAAAAAGGTAAATAACTCAAATGAGGTGTTTTTATCAGTCATTATTCTCTTATACTATCTATGATCAAAAAAGATAAACTAGAGATATTTAAAATTAGACCACAAACAACAGTCCCACATATAACAACAATATAAAGACACAAAGGTCATTGGAAATAATGTAAAAGTTCAAAGTGATTCTTGATCAGAAACTCTTGTGCAATTATTCCCTAAGGGTCCTGAATTAGCCTTCAAATGGCGAGTATTATACTAAACTTCACTCATTGTCTACCCAAACTAAATATCCCTTATTCATGTATATGGAACTCTTTTCCTTAGCATCACTGACTCTGACCTGAGAGTTCTATTCAGGGAAAATCATCTTATGTATGTTCCTGAATTTTTTATCTGCCAAGTAAAGGTAGAGATTTTCTTTTTCCCACACGTACATCTTTGGAAGAGAAGTCTTAGAAACGATCTTGTAGTTTTGATTCATGTACTAGAGCCAGAAAAAGGGAATTTAGCCAGGATTTTGTGAAAGTGAGGAATCGTGCTTTGTGTGCGTGTCTCAGAAGACAGCCTTGAATGTCTGTCCTTGCCTTCCGTCTTGTTTAATTTACACTCTCTTTGTTGTTTCCTGCTGTGTAGTGCAGATTAGCTAGTCTACATGCTTTGGGGTATATTCCTGTTTCTGCCTCCCTTCTCACTGTAAGTTTCCCGAGATTGCTGATACCCAGCTTTGTGTGGGTTCTTGGAAACTCAACTCAGATATTCATGTTCCTATAACAAGCGTTTTATCCACTACATCATCTCCTTATTCCTTAGGAGAATATCAGCACACACATTATGTGAGACAGAGGTAGATTATGATCAAAGTTACTAAACAAGTTCCTCCAAATATTCTATATGAATATTAAACCCCATGACACTAGCAATACCAAGTACTGAGAAAAAAGTGTGAATAGGGACATAAGTCTGTCATTGCTTGTAATTACTGAGTGCTATTGTTTAACGCAGGATGCACCTCAGGCTGGCCTGCAGTGCTCTTCACTTGAGTTTGTAGAAGGGAGCCTGGTATTTGCATGACCTGGATTAATCCAACACCATCAGTCTCTAGCACTTTTGCTATGTGGAGCACAACTACAGTGTGTGACTTCCTTCTAGAAGGTTCTATCTGAGGTTGCACTGATTGCATTCAAATGCCATATCATCAGTGAGAGAAAATCATTAAGAAAAATGAAGCAAGAAGTTCATGGATGTGCCATGTGTGTGTGTGTGTGTGTGTGTGTGTGTGTGTGTGTGTGTGTGTGTGTGTGTGTGTGTGTGTGTGTGTGTGTGTGTGTGTGTGTGTGTGTGTGCACTCACATATGGAGACAAGCTGTGGTCTGGAGCCAGTTGAGAGGCCTCTTGCCATTTGGATTTTGGGTAATCCTCCTGGTACTGGGATTCTCTGCATATGATGACTGCATTTAGGATGTTAGGAAGAAGAAGATGCTAAGGAACAAGTTAGCAGTACCTTGGATGTGACGGTGAATAAAGCAGTATGAAGTTTTGTGGCTTTCTGTCACATGACCATGTGAGAATGCCTACCTGAAGGAAGACAAAGTTTTTCTTGGTTAATAAAGCCAGTGGCAGCCTTTCTGGCCAACTAGCTTGGCCCCTCTGAGATGAGGAAATGTCTTACATCTGTGTTGTCGGTTTCTGTCATAATGTATAGTTGCTGAATTTATGTACCTGTGAATCTATTGATTGTACTAATTCTGTTTCTCTGCTTAGCAAATGACCAAAATAGACTAACTCCTAAAAACAGATGTAAAATACAATATAGATGCACCAAATAGAATAATGATCAAATCATGTTGATTTAGTAATGGTGACTTTTTTATTCTGATGCTCTTGTGTTTAATAAAGAATCCAGGGACTAAACTTGTTTCTTTGGATGGAATTTGATTTGTCAAGTGGGACATTTCCTATAACAATGGAACTACATAGCCAATAGAGGCATGCGTAGGGTAATTTGAAATATCACTACCTAAGTACTTGAACTATTAGTAGCATTTCATCTAATCAAACCTGTAGATAATTAGAGGTCTTTAATAATCCTCATTAAGCCATTCCATGTGGACAGGTTTTGGAACAGGTTCAAAATGGAGTCAAAGCCAGGAGAGCTGGGAGGCTTTTTAAGAAATCCCAATGTCCTTTCCACAAAAGAGCATTGTACCTTATGTATTCAAATACAGAAAGCACAATACCATCCATTAATGCTTCACTTTGATTTCCTCAGTGACAATATATAATTATAAGTTCATACATTAAACATGATGCTAATGGATAACCCTTAGGAAAAAAAATGCCCAAGAACTTTTCTTTTTAGGAGCTTAAAGATCAAGGAACTGAACTCAGACTATTTACTTGAAGTAAGACATGCTGTACATAATCTTATAGAAGGCTTTCTCGTCTTCTTACAAATGCCATAAGGTGGTAGTATCCAAAGAGAAATCAAATAAAGAAGTAATGAGGATAACAACAAGGGAGGGATTACTTAGGGCCAAGAACGTTCTGAGATATTAGGAGGTATCTAGCATGTGAAGGTGAATTTGTAGGTGGGCTACTGCTCTTCAAAGTTCTGTGAGCTGCTTTTAGAAATACATCCCATGCTTGTTAACAGGAGCTTAGCTGATTACATTGCCAAGCTCCAGCTACTTTCATTTTTACTATCTACAATGGTTAGGATAAGGAATAAAGACCCCTTTGGTCACAAGTGAAGAAAAGTACTTGTCTATGTGTATTTACTCATGCCTGTCTGACAAGGCACCCTCTAGCTTTCCTCTTCTCACACACACAGTCCCTAGAACCTTTCTCTACCTACCACAGCCAGGATGGGTGCAGAAGTGATAGGTTAGTGTAGAGTTTAGCAACAGTCATCAGGAAAGACTTTGTTAAGAGGATGCACCTTTATCAGGACATAAAAATTATTTTGTGCTGAAACCACAGCTAGTGAAAATGAGAATTTTAAGTTTGGGGCTATGGCTCAGAATAAAGCACTTGCCACAAAAGCTTGTACTTAAGTTGTACCTGAAGACCCCATGAAAGAGATCTATGGTGGGCTTCTGTCACCCCAGGGTGACTACAACAAAAAGGGGGGCAAAGACAGGAGAATTTCCTAGAAGCTTGAAAGAGAAGGAAGGAGAAGAGACTGACTCAAAAGTTGTACTATGACCTCCACTTGCATGCTGTGACATACAGATGTGTGTGCATACTCTAAATGATAAATAAATAAAAAAACAAAATAAATAAATGCTAATTGGGTTTTTATTGTATTGTTTGCTTTGCATATAGAAACCTGATAATTAGTAATAACATTAGGAAAAAATCCTTCATAAAACATTATGGAATAGTTATTATCTGATAGACACAATAAGTACAAATTTATAGATGTCCTTTTGAAGAAACAATAGAATCATTATTTGACATTTGAGTACTAAGGACATTTTTTCATGTACATATATGTGTGGTGTGCATGCATGCATGCATGCGTGTATGTGTGTGTGTGTGTGTGTGTGTGTGTGTGTGTGTGTGTGTGTGCATTCATATGTGAACACTTGTGTGAAAGCCAGACCTTGACATCAGGTGCCTTCCCCCATCACTTTCCAGCTTATTTACTAAAGAGGGTCCCTCACTTGAATCCAGAGCTCAATAAGTGGACTTGTTTAGCTGGCCAGCCTATCCCAGGCATCCCCTGAGTCTGCCTTCTGAGTCCTGGGATTACGGACAGGCTGCACACCCACCCAGCATCTGTGTTCTTCCTGGGGGTCTGAATGACGATCTTCATACTTGAGTGGCAAATGTGTTACCCAATGAGTCATCTCCCCATTTCCCCAAATAATATTTCTTAAGAGACGATTTCATAAATATGACATTCATCAATGTACCCTAAATAAGGGCAACTATATGGACCCTATTGTAAAGAGTTAAGAAAGGATGTCTTTTATTCTATGCCTGCTATACAATAAACATCTGGCTTGGGTGGGAAACAGCTAAATAGAAGAGGTATATGAAATAGACATTATCGTAATTACATTTACATGGGAAAACTGAGTAAAGGGAGGTGCCCCCATCATATATTTGTACACATGAAGACCAGAACTGGCCTTCTTTGCCTTCTGCCTGCAAAGTCTTTGTCACCTCGTTGACCACTCCACTTCCAACAGTGCTTAGAATGTAAGGAAGAGAGAATGATGTCAATAGGGCCTCCACCTAAAATAATGAGAGTAATAGTGTAATGGATAATAAAATATTTACAATATCAACAAGGGTCAAGGATAAGTGCACTTTCAGAGAAACAAACAGGAATGACGGGAAGGAAGATTCACGATGCAAACAGTGTTGCATTACATTACAATTTGCTATTTTGGTAATGGAAAATTTTAACTCCTAATAAAGCAGGATAAGTGCATTTTAGGACAAGGCTATACATTAAAAAGGAATTCTGAGAGAGAAGCAGCAATACATACTCTCCATCTTCAAGTGTGAGCTGAAGGAAAGGGTGTTGATCAGTGTGTCTCTACCTCAACTCTAGATGTGGTAT
>PVHP010004269.1:0-49011 GCA_004024765.1 Zapus hudsonius
AAAAAAAAAAAAAAAATCCCCAATATTCCGCAGCAGAGGGAGAGAGCACTGCACAGTGGCACAGTGGTCCCAGAATGATCGAGTCCCGCTCGGGTCTCCCACGCCAAGCCAGCAGGCGTGAAGTTCTTTGCAAGGGGCAAAGAAACTCGTAGATCCTGGAGGGGAGCTGAGGCAGCCCTGCGGGGTGGAGGGTGGAGGGTGGAGCATGCAGCCCCGGGCCGGGCCGGAGCCGAGACAGAGGCCACCGTGGCCTGAAGCGCTGACGCTCAGCCTTCTTCTCCGGCTTATGGCTGGGATGTGCCTCACCTCGCCGCTCCCACCTGGACTTGTGCCTCCGCCCCCGGGTGGGTGCCAGGGAGTGGGGGGCAGCTGACGCGGGGACTCCAGGAGGGGACGAGGACGCTCACCTGGCTCCCGCCCCCACCTGCCCTCCTCCTCCTCCTCCTCTTGGAATGGGAGAGCGAAGGGATCCGTAGGCGAGGAAATAACGACCCCTGCAGTTGCATTGCGGAAAATCTCGGCGCCGGCGCTAGTTGCGGGCGATGGAAGCAAGGCAACTGGGGGTTCTGGGGAACCCAGGAAAATAGCAGGGGAACAGAAAGCGCGCGCGCAACGTGGGGAGCCAGTGTGGATCCCCGACGCGCCCCCGTCCCCCGGGCGCCCAGCATCCGAGGCGCGCGGCGGGAATCCCAGCTCGGTGGTGGAGGACTTGGGGTGCTAGCAGGGAGGGTCAGCAGAGGCTGCTGGGCAATAATCTTCTGCCTCCCTCTCTCTCTCTCTCTCTCTGGGTGCTGTGTCTGCGCTTCCCCCCCTCCCTCTCCCTCCGGAAGCAGGAGGAGGACAGCCCGAGCCCAGCCAGCAGCCGCCCTCTCTGACCATGCCCCGGTGACGGGGACGGACTTCCAGGGCAACTTGTCGCCGACCGCCGGGGCTTAGCCGGCGAACTAGCAGCGGCCAGGAGCCCCCAGGAACTGCACAGCGAGGCCTCGGAGGGGGGCTGTTTGTCTATGTCTTCTTGGCCGATCGGGGTCTCGTCTTTGCAGGAAGAGCCCAGTGCCGGTGGCTTCAGGTGTCGGCCGGTGCTGTTTCTACCTCCGGTGAGAAGCGCAGAGACGCGCGAGCTGGGAGACCTCCGAGGTGGCGGCGAGGCATCGGACATGTGTCAGCACATCTGGGGCGCACATCGGTTGAGCCCAAGGGGAGATTTGCTGGAACAATTCAAACTGCGATATTGATCTTGGGGAGGGTTGACTGTCCCTGGCCGCGGCGGCTGTCGGTGGGAGCGCGAGTGTGCGCTCTCTCGGGAGTGGGTGCGTGTGTGCATGTGTGTGCCGTGCCGGGCTCCCCCTGTCCCCCCTGTTTTCCCGTCGAGTGATGCACTTGGAATGAGAATCGGAGGATGGAAATAGTCTGGGAGGTGCTTTTTCTTCTTCAAGCCAATTTCATCGTCTGCATATCAGGTACGGGACGTGCTGGAGTCCGGGGGAGGGTTTGGGTGGTGAGCTGATGTTTGGAAATGTCTGGGGTTTTATTGTGTGTAGACGTGGGGCGGGAAGCGACGATGGGGTGGCACAGCCCCTTTCTGTGCCTTCCGTGGCTTTGCTGTCTTAGAAATCGAAACCCTTCCAAGCCCAAAGGTGTGCATGTGCTCGTATGTCTATGTATGTGTTGGTGTGTGGTGGGGTTAGAATCTCCTGCAAGGGTGGACGGAGGGAGACAGGATGAGCTATGAGAAAGAAGAGAGAGATTGGTGTTGATTTTCAACTGCTTTCCTGCCTGAGAACTCTGGCGCCGAAATCTGAGACTTTGGCAACCCCCGCCCCCATGCTCTGGCTTTCAAAGTTTCCAAACTCGGTGGTTCCAGGTTGGCAAAAAAAAATAGACGTGGAGCTTTGTGCTGGCATCTAGGCACTTTCAAGAGACTGCGGGAGTCTGCGGGGCTGGGGAGCACCCGCAGAGACTGGGGAGATGGAGAAATCCTCCTTACATTTCCTAGTCACCAAAGGATAGATTTGGAATGTTTGAAATTCGGTGGCACGCCCACCTCCACCCCAAGTAAGAGAAAACCCCAGTCTGAAACAAAAATTTCAAAAATTCCACTTTAGATTATGGTCCCAATTCCCAGAAGTAAGGTTGTGTTGGCTCAGATGATGGACCAAGGCTACTTGCGTCAACCTGTGGTTTAAGAAGCATATAGTTCCAAGGTGTTGAGAAGAGCAAGATAGGGCTTGGACATGCTTGCACTTGAGTGTTCGTGTCATTTCTAAGCTGTGTCTTTGTTGATGCAAGAATTTGGGGACGAGAGAAAATTGTGTGGAAAAGCCCCAGGACCAGCGTATTCCCGGGTTCCCTGGCTCCTCCCACTGACCGCAAGCACTCCCATTTCCCTTGCACCTGCCATGTAGCCATGTAAGCAGTCAGGGTGTAGCCCATTTGCTGTGTTCTCTTCTGCCTGCATTCCCTCTGCAGAATTAGGGACTGAGCCAACTTCCCCTGAAGTCATCATGGGAGGATAAACAGGAACCCTGCCCCTGTGAGCCAGCTGACACATTTGAGCAGCGATGGGGTTGGGGTAGGAGGGGTTTTCTCCCTCTTTCTTTAGGCTTGCCAATCACCACCCCCTGAATCAGATCAGATTCTGACTCTTAAAAACCCTTTTTGTGCCTTTTATCCTGAACCCATTTCCAAGCTGTTTAATTTCTGTGCTCTCCTCCTAAGAGAGGAATAGGAATTTGTCTTCTGGAATCATATTTGGGGCTTGGTCATCCTATTAAGAAATGCATCTCAGTAATACTTTGGTGAGTTTTATTGTTCACTTGACAGGCAAGGAGAAGTGCTTCAGGGTCATTGTCCCTTGCCTCACAGTGGGAGGCCTCAGCTTATCTTGCTCTTCCAGTAAAATAACCCAGGTGACTTGTAAGGGTTTATATAGATCCTTCATCCAGGGATAGACTGAGTGGCATCCTACAAGACCACATTTTACATTTTTTTCTTCATGTCCGTTTCTAACTCTTCTCTCATTCCAGAGTATTTCACTAGCCTTAAAAAAAAAAAAAAAAAAAAAAAAAACTTCTCTCCAGCATCATAAATTATGTTCAATCAGACAAGCCATCTGAGTTTCTGTAAGATTAGCAAAAGCATAACATCGGCTAAGGCTCTGGATTTCCCCAGCATCCTCTGTGCTCTGATGCTCTGAACCTTACCAGGAAATGACATGGGAAAATAAGAGGAGCAAATATGTGTTCTGAGCCTCAGGAAGAGGTCTTAGTGGCATGCCTGACATAGCTGCATTTGATTTAGCATATCAGCAACTAAATGATTGAAACAGAAACCCTCAGAGTAGGTTATTTCCATGCCAAGGGAAGTGCTATGAAGTGTGTGTGTGCTTTTTTCATGTATTTAGGAAATAATCTTCATTGCTATGTAATGAGGGGATAAAAGTGTAAGCAAAATTGCTAGCTATTAGGAAAACTAGGTTAGTCTTTCAAATGTTTAGTTAGGGCCTGCATTCGTTTGGACATTATGGAGACATATAGGCAAGCATGCAGCATTCTGTACTTTATACTTAACTTCAAAAGGCCATTCTTTCTCCATGGCCTATGTGGTCTCCTCCTATAAACAGAACCACTTCTTCAGCGATGCTCATCTGTGTCTAAATTATGATTAGTGATTTCATCATGAGTCACAATTGCCACAGTGTGAGTCTTCAGCTCCTTTCTCTCCCCATCTGACAGCCTGAGGATGTGTAGGAATGCAATGCACGAGGTTGAATCATTGTGCCTCAGAGAGGGTTTCATGGGTCTTTCATTTTTGTTCCTCATGATTTGCAGTTTTAATTTACTCACAACTGAGCCATACCCAAAAGAACAAAACCTGATCATAGAATCCAATAAATCAAAAATTTTAATATATAAGCAAAAAGCACTTCTTGACCATTTTGAATGAGTTACAGTGACTAGTGAATGGGTATTCATCCACATCACATTACCAGATATTGATAAATGGTACATTTGTAGGGTCAACTTCATTAGTAAGGAACATAGTGCTGGGAAAGGCCAGCAAAAACAAATAAGAAAGAAAGAAAGAAAGAAAGAAAGAAAGAAAGAAAGAAAGAAAGAAAGAAAGAAAGAAAGAAAGAAAGAAAGAAAGAAAGAAAGAAAGAAAGAAAGAAAAAAAGAAAGAAAGAGAGAGAGAGAGAGAGAAAGAAAGAAAGAAAGAAAGAAAGAAAGAAAGAAAGAAAGAAAGAAAGAAAGAAAGAAAGAAAGAAAAAGCTGCAGCATAAACATTTTGCAGGAAAGAAAATGTTGGCAGTAGCTTTACATATTGAAAGGGCTGTGGAGTGGATTTTATTTAGTGGTCTTTGCTTTTAAGAAAACACTAGGCTTTATAGCTTAAGTTCCAACCCTCACTCATAGCCCTTCCATCCCAACACACACACACACACACACACACACACACACACACACACACACACACTCGCTCCAAGGATTTCTTCTCTTGTTTAGTACCTCACATAAGGTAAGATACCTGGGCTTGGTCTAGTTGGTGGTTTGGTGGCTCTGCAGAAATAGTTTGGTTAGCAAAAGGACTGGGAGGGTCCTATGGCCAGGTTAACTTACTGCTGAGTAAGTAGCATGTGTGTCTTCCATTGGAGAGATCAGCAAGGCTGAAGAAGGAATGTCAGATCTGAGAATTCTCCATGGCTCCACATTAAACACAGATCTCTTTTTTGTTACAAATGTCAGGTAGGGTGCTGGGACGGTAAAAAGACCAGGATGAGAGGGAATAAGAGTGGGAGGAATGGAGGAAGAGATGGAGATAGAGAAAAAGAGAGATGTGAGGAAGAACACCACTGTTGTCCTACGAAAGCATCTCAGATCAGTGAGAATGAATGATTAGCAGCATGAGGAGAGAATTTCCTGGAAAAAAGAGAGCTGCCTGGTTTAATTCATACAGTGTATCTTACTTTCCTTCTTATGTAACTTGCTTCCTTATCAGTTTATTCATAATAGCAATAGCATTTTGAATTATGAGATGCAGTGACACAAATTTAAATATAATTCACATATTTGAATTTGTTTCTTCTTAGAATTTATTGGGGGGTAATTTCACAGATGGAGCAAACCGTTCAGAATTTATACCCAACTCAAACTGAATTAAAAATAAGTAAATCATTCATTATGTCTTCATTCAAGGTTTCCTTCAATTTTTTAAATTTAATGTTTGTTTTCAATTTTGGTATCTCCAATTGAAGAATAAATTGGGTTAAATTGATGCTAGTATTAAAAATTTGGAAGTATAAATTTAAGGTGATTATAGTATACAGCCAGAAATATGGTAACATTTAGTTTGGCATAATTCTTTCAATCTATCACATAAAACTATTACCAAGCATGCCCAACATGTTTTAAATATTACTTCCCAGATACAAGGAATATGTAGTATATACCTTTCCTAACCTAAGAACTAAAATTTATCTATGTTTAGAAAAGGGATGATAGCAACAATCATATATATATGTATATATATATATATATATATATATATATATATATATATATATATATATATATATATATAGAGAGAGAGAGAGAGAGAGAGAGAGAGAGAGAGGTCAGGTCTTATTCTAGTCCAGGCTGACCTGGAGTTCACTGTGAAGTCTCAGACTGGCCTTGAACTCACAGAGATCCTCCTGAGTGCTGGGATTAAAGGTGTGTACCACCACACCTGGCTCTATATATTGGTTATAAGCAAAAAATGAAGTGATTTATTTGGTGGCTTCAATTAGGACAGTGTCTGACACATAGCATACAGTTATATTATTATTATTTCCCACAAGTCTCAGTTTACATGGATTTGGTTATGGTAGAATAGGACTTTACTTCTCTTCCTTCTTGGCTTGTTTGAAAGAATAAAGAGTCATTGGCCAGAACATTTTATGACACAGAGCATTTATTCTACTACTTTCAGTGAAGCCTTGACTATAAGCTTTGAATGTGTTGTATTTTTCTTCTAATACAATAGAACCACTAGCATTAGACTTTGGTACATCCTCATAAATGAAGCCTAGCTCATTTTTATTCCTCAGTATTGAGGTGAAGCTGGGGAAATTTGATATATCACCTGGTTACTATGTACTGCTTATTGACCATGGGAACAACTGAGTTTTTTTTTTTACATTCTTCCTGTATATCATAGTCCAGTACAGACTCAACATTAAAGTCCTTCCAAGTTGGCAAATGGTATAGGCACTCAATATGACTTGAAATAGAACAGTCCATTAAATATAAATGAGCCCCTCCCCGAATGACTACTCATCAGATTATCTCATTAGCAAGATGATTTAAATCTTTTTTTTCCTATGGATGTCACACAGCCAAATGCGAACAGATAACCTTCATCCTAGAAGAAACTCTCGAGTCAGTGAGTGGACAGAGTTCCTGAGTAATATAAAATTCCAATGAGAAAAAGCAGTGCCAATGTGGAGAAGCATTTCCCTGACTTAGAAAGCTTTAACTGACATGTGAAGTCAGTACCTCCATTAAGTGTTCCATATTTGGGGCTAGAGTATCTATCAGAAAGAAATCCAGAAGCTACAAAAGTAGATGGTTGTCAGCCCTTCCTGAAAGATCATAGACGTTAGAAATCTCACTCCACCCATCCAACACTTACTCTAATCCCCTTTAAACTTCCCACTCTCAGTTTCTCCTTGAAAATGAACATTTTATTTACGTCACCTATTTAGAAAGCTTTATTGGTAGAAATATCAGAAAATGATCCTAAACATTCTTCATGCTTTGCTAATGTGACGTGACATCCTTCAGGTCCAGTCAAACGTTCCTAAGACAAGTTTGACTTAAGATATAGTTATGAAAGCAAAGTTAGAAATGTGTGTACAGTATAGAGTGATATAAAATAATATGAGTAATGCTTACTTGGAATTTAAAATGCTGTAATGCTAATACTTGTTATGTTAGAAAGTATAAGAATAATGCCAATTGTCTGATATAGAACACAAATTCTATAAATTAGAGGAATACAGGCATAAAAGAAAATGAGGACATTTGATGAATTCTAGACCTTGGAATGAAAGAAATAGAGAACATACAATCTAAAGGGAAGAAGTGGGGTTGAGGGAAAATACAGGGCTGGGGTTATAACATTAGAAGTGAAAAGGCAAGGACTAAACATGAGTGCCAGTACAGGGAGGACTATTGCAAATGAAACTGAAGGTTTTCTTTATGTTAGGGTGAACTTTCTAAGGATGTTACTGAGTTAGAAAATACATGGGCTGGAGAGATGGATCAGTGGTTAAGGCACTTGCCTCCAGTGCCTAAGGTCCCAGGTTCAATTCTCCAGTACCCACATATGCCAGACCCACAGGTGGTGGCCCTGGTGTGTTCTCTCTCTCTCTCTCTCTTTCTCTCTTTCTCTCTCTCTCTCTCTCTCTCTCTCTCTCTTTCTCTTTCTCTCTCTCTGTATTTCTCTGTTTGAAAATAAATAAATAAAATATTTAAAAAAAAGAAAATACAGAGTAGCTTTAACATAGTTACACTCTTTGTGATTCTTTTTAAAATTGTAGATCATCATCTTAAAATCCAATCGATGGAGCTTGATTAAAACTTGCTTGAAACTGGAACACTGTTTTGTATATCAAGTTAGTATAGCATGTCTCCAATTACTGCTATGCTTGATAAAGTTTACAGCCTATTTGGAATTGAAGATAGTTGAGGGGTTTCATGGGGGAGGGCAGGGCTTTGCCTTTCTTATATATAATGTGAAGTAATACCACTCAGGGTTTTGGTTTCTAGAAGGTGAGTATAAAGATCACAAAACACTACTGGTAACATGTCTAGCACAATATCTGGAGTACAGTAGCCCCCAGGTCGAGATATATATATATATACAATTTATATTATAATTTAATTTATATACTTTAATTATATATCATATGAAAATCAGCATAGACTTTGAAACCAAGGCAGGCCTACTTATGAATTACAACTTTGTCATTTACTCTCTTGTAGTGTCTGAGAAATAACTTGGGTTCAGTGAGCTAGCCCTTCCTCATCTGTAAAATAAGCATTAGAGGAATACACTATCTGCCATCGTGCTTGGCATGTAGTAATAGCTCAGTGAAGTGAAGCCATTCCCATAATATAACTATGACTCCATCATCGCCATCATCTTACTGACTAACCCCAATAGTGATCACTATTGCTGACACTTGGGGTCAGCTTTTGAACATGCTAATTAATCATTCATGCCCACCAAGTTCAACAAAGTAGTATGGGCGGATACCTGTGTGTATCTGGTTTTAGTATTTTATAAAACTGCATATGTTATATAATAGAAATGTGTGCAGATTATAGTGGCAATACAAAGGAAAAGCAATTTGCTTTATTGGTGGATGCCAGTAGGGAAGGGAAGGATTTATAGGAAAGAAAATATTTGAACTAGAATACATGAAACATCAAAATAGCAGGGCAGGTATAGAAAGAATTTCCACAGGGTAAAAATAATGTGTTCATAGAAATTATTCACAGTCCCCCAAAAAAGCAAAATCCAAAGTGGTCAAATGAGCATCTAGAGTCAATAGGTTGGAATAAGTAACTGGATTTTAGGGTTACAGATAAAAAAAAAACAAACCTAGGGTCAATATCTCAAGCCAAGGTGAGAAGTGTAAATCTTAGTTTTTTATGACAAGAAGCCATGAAAAGTGGTAGTCACCTGTTTGCAACCTAATAAGATGGATTTGTAGTAAACAATCACCTAGAAACCAAACTTTGTCTTCCTTTCTTATCAATCGTTATTCTTGATCTCAGAACTAAGAAAATATATTTCTCTGAATCTTCTTCCCTCTCCTTACCTTGATCTTTGACACTTGGTATTTGCATGCTAAGCAAATGTCTTCAATGTTGTACTTGAATCTTAGTAACAATATGGTATTTAACATCAGATGAAAGTCAAGAGAAAGGAAATGTCCATACCATTCATGACCTGAAAATTAGGCCAATCAGTAGATACACTGATGTATCTGACATGAAACACATGTTTCAAGCACTACCAAATAGTCTGACACAATTTTACTTAATATACTGTGTACAACTCTTATTTCCAGCCCACTACATGTGAACTTGGGAGAATGTGCTAATGGTCTGTCAAGTTATATATCCATTGTACACTCTCAATGGTCCCGTTACTGCTGAGAGTGTATGCTCATCTAAAATGAAACTGTTTCCTTTGTGTACCTAGTTATGTGATATTTACTGAGGGTGCACTAAACTTCCCACCCTGGGGAGCCAACAAGAATATGTAAGAGGCTGACCTTTCCCTCCAAGAATTTGTAATCTAGTAAAACATGATTTTTTTCTTTTGCATGTGGACATGTATGTGTTATGTGCATTGTGTGTATGCATGCTTGCGTTGCTGTGTTCATATATATGTGGAGCCAGATGTTGATGTTGGCTCTCTTCCTCAACCACTGTCTGCCTTATTCATTGAGAAAGAGTTTTTCACTTGAGCCCAAGGGCTCAGTGATTTGGATAACCTTGTTAACCAGCTTGTCCCAAGGATCCCCTGTCACTGTTTCCCCAGTGCTGAGATTATAGGTAAACCAAAAAACACACTCAGCATGTATGTACATGGGTGCTGAGGATCCAAACTCAGGTTCTTCCACTTTACCAAACTGAGCCATCTCCCCAGCCCCCAAATGTTTAAAATACTAGTAGTTACAAAAGAAAGTGATGGAAAGGGTAGTGACCATGGAGTTAACCCTGCTAGAGAATGCTGAGCTGTGTCCTGAAGAATACCAAGTTGTCGCATGGGAAAACTGGCTGATTAGGCTGAGTGTGACAGAGGGATGGTCATAGGAAATCAGAAATAGCAGAGAGATAAGATAGAATGTGACTAAGTCAATAGATGTCACCAGGACATCAGGGAAACAACTGGTGTGATGGACAAGGTTGAGATGGGAGTGTGCTTTCAGTAGTGGTGACACCTTGTAAGTAACCATGCTAGTAAAAACAAACAAACAAAAAAGCACGATGTGCCTCTGAGGTAGGGCTTCTGTGTCCTTCTCTTTATTAGAAACAGACTGGTCAGGGTGAAGCTCGTGGCTCTGGTCCAGCCATGCTCCATTGGCCTGAGTTCATTGAGCATTTTCCAATGTTGTCTCTCGTTCGTTCCAGGTGGCTTCCCAGAAGCTTTTGAGGGAACTCAGATATAGATTGGAGTTTAACCTTCTTACTTCATTTATTGCTAAGTATTTACACTGTAGGAACGAGAGCCAGGAATCTAGGTTTTTGAAATGCGCCCATTATCATTTAATTCTCTGATTATTGATTATTTCCTTTTATTGTAGTTTTTATCCCCAAGTAACCTAAATAGTAACTTTAAAGGATTTTTAGCTTGCAGAGTTTGGGGGAGGGCCTTCCAGTAATAAAACTAGTCTGAGGATAGTCTTTATAACAAAGCCGCGATTATTCACTGTTAATATGTTTGGGCTGGTGATTGGGTAGCCAGCCTTTGTGTTAGAGGACATTTGTGTGAAGGGCCATCAGGGTAGCAGATGAGAGGTGACCAGTGGCTATGAAGGTGGATGCCTATTAATACCTCCTGAACTGGGAAAGGTGCCACTTTCGTCAAAGCAAATGCAAAATTAATCTTTAACTCTCACCACTCCTTCATGTCCAGTGGCTAAAGAGGATGCAGGAGGAAATGAAGCCTGTGACTTTCAGGTGTGTTTTCCAGAGCCAAGTTTTGCTGGCTTTGCATCACAGTTGGCAGCGATGCCAGAGTTGGAATAAACACATTTACTGAAGGATATGAGTCAACACATTTCCCTTCCGCTACCTGCTCTCTCCCCACTCCACACACTACTTTTACCCTCAAGGAAAGCAATTTGGATGGAGGTACTTGCTGAGTGAGTTCAGGTCTTTTCTCTGTGAGGTTTTGAAATAGTAATAATAAATGTCCCACCAGACTCTTGGAATCAATAAATCAATAAATCCATGGCAGGTGATTATTTTTTTCCAGGGTTTGTTCATTCACTCCACACCTGCTAATAAAAGGATGCTCCTGTGAGGTGGGCACTGGGCCAGTCATGTGGAGAAAGTTTGTGAACAAAGCATTTTGATCTTGGTCTTTGTAGAATTTCCATGTGGTGACAAACAAATGTTGTATTGTGTTTATTCTCATTGTCTCTCCTGGTGTCCGGCATTTAGAAGATGTGTAATAATGAATGGTTAAATTAATCTATAAACGGGTGGACAGGAGTGATGGAGAATTGTTTTGTGAGACAGTGGTAAGGAGGCAAGGCAGAGCAGACTTCCCCACCAGCTCTTTCTTGCTTGTGCTGCATGGAGCTTTCCAATGTGCACCAAGTGAGAGAGAAAGAGCAACGGGCTTCATAGTTCCCTGTTAAAGTCTTGGCGTTAAGAGTCAAGGTCTGGGTTTTCTCCGACTTAATAAGTCATCCTTATTTAAGGTATTTACAGTTGTTCAAGATGCATTTCAGCTCCATTGTGCTCTGTGACACCATACTACACACTTGAACTGGGTTTTTTTTTTTTTTTTGAGGATTGACAGATTCGTGAATGTCCCTTTATTCTGTCTGGGTCCCTTGTAGAGGAGATCCCTTAAGATATGATGCTTTTAGGCTAGTCAGTAAAGTGCTTGCCTCTTAAGCATGAGAACTGGAATTTGATGCCCAGAACCCACATAAATGCTGGGAGTAGTGACACGCACCTGCAGTCTGAGGTGCTGAGGAGACAGAGATAAAAATATCCCTAGCTGGCTGGAGAGATGGCTCAGCTGTTAAGGCACTTGCCTCCAGTGCCTAAGGCCCTGGGTTCAATTCCCCAGTACCCACATAAGCCAGACCCACAAGGTGGTGGCCCTGGTGCTTCTCTCTCTCTCTCTCTCTCTCTCTCTCTCTCTCTCTCTCTCTCTCTCTCTCTCTCTCTCTCTCTCTCCTTCAAAATGAATAAATAAAAATTTATTTATATAAAAATATATATATATATATATATATCCCTAGTACTCACTGGCCAGCCAGGCTAGGCTCATTAGTGAACTCCAGTGAGACTCTGTATCAGAAAGGAGTGGATAGCATCACTGAGGAACTAAACCCGAGGTTGTCCTCTGCATGCCCACACATACATGTGCAACTCATACACATGGGTACCTATACACATATGAACATGTCTGCATCCATGTATTACCCCACACATCAATAGACACATGTAAAAGAAAAGGTACAGTGTTTTGATTTTTTTTTCAGCTTGGGAAAACTGATACTTTAAAGGAGCTCCTTTAATTAGTGCTAAACTGAGAGTACTTCAGGGGAATAACCCAGCCCACCCTTGCCTCTTGATGCGGGAAATGTCTCTGTTCTCTGTGGTGTTTTCAAATTGTGTAAAACACACACACACACACACACACACACACACACACACACACACACACAAAACATTGCTTTTCTTCTGGCCTGTTTTAAAGAATGGAGTAATAGCTGACTAGCCCTTAGCAGAGAGAAGAGCCAGAAGTCTAGGAATTGAAACAGCAGATTGGTTTTGTTGCTTGGGGTTGCAAGTACACTTTCTCATCACTTCATCTTAGCAACTGGAAGAAAATTCAGCCAGATAACTTTTTGCTATTTGTTTGTTTGTTTTTTCAATTATAGATAAGTGGGGAGGATAGGGAGGAATTCAAGAAACTGTCCTCCTTGTTCACTTCTAATCACATGAGAAGATGTTTGGGGATTAGAATGATAGGAAACAAAGCATCTTGGTTATTCTACTTCTAGGACATACCTGGAGCATGACTAGTCATATGTCACTCGCCATCTAATTCTAATAGCACACCTTCATGTCCCAACTCACAGTCAAGGGACTGAAACCCTTGTAGAATAAAATAGAAAGTAGGAAAGTTATCGTTTTTAATATGTGTGATAGTTGCATCCACGTTTCTCCTGTGTGGAGCAGTTCTTTGCGACTTTTTGATTTGTTTTAGTGTAGTATTATGGGAGTTAAATGAGAATTCAATGTCAGGTGGATAAGTAGGTTGTGTGTGGCCTTCTAATGTTCTTTTCCCTTGCTTCTGGAATTTCTGGAATTAAAGCTTTCCCGTGTCAAGTAAACTCTTGTATTGCACCACATTTATAGGTGAGATGTGTTGAGCAAACTGAGTGAATGTTGTGTTGATGCATTGGCTATTTAGGCTAATTGTGAAGTCAAATGAGATTGTCTCCCTTGCTCAGTGATCCTGAAAGACAAGAATTGCATTTGCAGAAGTTTCTTAGTACCACCAAGCTAATTGATGCTGGGAATCACTAGATTTATTTGAAAGCCAACCATGACTTAGAGTGCCAAAGAAAAGTTAGGAAAAAAAATATTTCATTTCCCATAGACCAAATTTTATTTCCCAAGGTTTAATAATATAACTTTTCAACCTTCAATACGTGTGCTTTTTTTTTTTTTTTTTGAATTTTACATTATATCTCAAGGATTTCCCCATGTTGTGGCCATTCAGGAAATCTTGGATCCTGATATAGGTAATTCCCAAATTCTGTAATAAAACACAATAAAAGCTTCTTTCTTGCTCACATAAATGGTCCAATTTGCAATAGTGTGTGTTGAGGGAAAGCTTGGGGGGATAAAAGAAAAAAATAATTCCTGTCTTTTATAATTACTGAGGAATCTGAAAGCTAATGATATTACTTCAAGTTATGGTTTCCAAAGTTGTCCTGCTGTCCAGGCAACAATATCATCATTATTGAGAAAATGATTGTGAAGAATTATGGGAGAGGTTTTGATAGGCCAGGAAGGCAAGATATATATATGCCATTTCTGGTCAGTGACTTGGCTTTATCTTAATCCAAAGGAGCTAAGGGCTTGTAGACTATCTTTGTACTCAGCAGCAAAGGAAGGAGGTTTGCTCAACAGTTAGCTGTTATCTGACACCTATATCATTTATTTTCTAATCTATTCATCAAAAATAATATTTTACATGTGTTTCTACTATTTGTGATATGTGATATATACACACACTTTCCAGTTACAGTTTTCATTTATATAGATGCTTATTTTTATTGAATTATTTCTTTATGATGATTCAAAAATTGTAATTACTGTGTCACATAGCATTAAGTTTTTTTCTTGGAATATTTTATTTATTTATTTGCAAACAGAGAGAGATAGAAATAAGAGAGACAGCGAGAGAGAATGGGTATATCAGAGCCTTCAGTCACTGCAAAGGAACTCCAGATGCATATGCAACTTTGTGCATCTGGCTTTTTCATGGCTACTAGGGAATCAAACCTGGGTCATTAAGCTTTGCAGGAAAGTGCCTTAAACACTGAACCATCTCTCCAGACTAGTATTAAGTTCTTTATGATTTTTCCATATTATATCCATTAGTATAAACTATTAATAATATTTAAGAAATTTCTGACCTTCTTGAACAAGCTTATATGTGGAACAGTGTCTTAACTTTCACAGATCCATTAAGAAGGATTCACCCTACACCCTGAAAACTATTAAACATATACTGAATAGCCCTGGAGTTAAGATACTAACAGTGCATAGCTGAGAAGATGGCTCAGCAGATAAAGTGCCTCCCATGCAAACATGAAGATCTGAAAATCTGAGTTTGGGTTCCCAGTACCCAGGTAAATGTCAGGCAGGCTTGTAGTCCTAGCACTTACTTAAGAATCAGAGCTAGGGCATTCTTGAGGTGAGCTGATAGTTAGACTAGCCCAATCGGTGAGCTCTGTGTTCAGTGAGCCTGTCCCAATAAATAATGCATAGAGCAATTATTAAAGAAGACATCCAACAGTATCTTCTGGCCTCCACATGCATGCATACACATGAATGTGTGCACATGCATACTTTGGAAAATTAGGTAATGTTCTTCGAAACTATTTTTTATTAAGCTATGGGGATGAGAGAATAAATTGGATTTTTTGAAGAAAAATATTAGAATGAAAGTTAGAAGTGTTCATATTTACTCCTAGTTGGCCACCATTATGCTCCATGTGGCTCCCAGTTTCCTCTTCTAAACAAGGTCCTATCCTCCCAATTTGAACATTAAAGAGACTTTTAGAGATAATTGCCCAAACTTACCGAATAATGTTTGACTTTATAGATTATTGCCCAACTTTCCGAATGATGTTTAACTTCAAAGTCAAGGTTGTTAAGACAAAGTACAGGAAGAAGTTTCAAGACTATATCAGAAATAAGTCAAGTGACCTTCTAGATAGGCAAGCATGAGAAAAGATATTGTCACAGAATAGCCTACAGTCTATTTGTAAGGGGATGATATTATAGCCCCCTAGTAAGATCCCGGGGAAAAGTAGGGCTCCTCATTGGATGTTACATGAAAATAATTGTCGAAAACTTTGTATATACTCTTATTGTTTAATCAGGTCTTCTGACAGTGATTGTATGACCTTGATATGTAACTTAACACATCTAAGCAAGCCTTGGTGACCTCATGTGCCAACTATTGGCAAATGGATTTGTCTCTGAAGTTTAGGGAGATTTACATGAAAAGATGTGTTATGCTGCTGGATCCAGAGAATGAACTTGATACATGGTAGATTTTGCTATTACTATAGTTGAAGGTAAAAGAACAAAAGACACATTGGGAAAAATTAGGAAAGAATTTGGTAATACCACGTAAAAATGAGGAGTAAATGAGCCAATGCATGTGAAAGTGTTTAGCACAATGTCTGTACATAGCACATAATCAGTTAAGCTTGGTTGAGTTTGATTCACTTGGGGAAACCAGGATGTTCTGGGAATATTTTAAAGGTAATAAGAAGGAAGACAATCATGCTTTTCTTAGAATGAGCTCCAGAGATGCTTTATTAGGTCTAAGACACATTTTTTTTTGTTTTTACTTAATGCTGCATATTTTTCAGCTTATAACTATAGTTTAAACTTACCAAGTTTTCCAATGATCTCATGTCTTCTCTAAAAAAATCTAACTTTGATAGAAAAAAAAACATAAGCAAAACCCTATTTCAGGAATTTGCTTACTGGGGGGTTTTTCTTAATAAATTAATAAATGTTGACTTCTTGGCCAGAACAACAGAAAAAATGAAGTATCATGCTCCAATCTATTTATAATAGGAAATTAAATATTTACCCTGTGGGTTCTAGAACTGCCACTCGCTTTTACTGAGATGTGACTGCTTTCCTTGGTTTTCATTGTTTAGTTTTGCCAACTTTCTCCCAAGTATTAATTTGTACACATGGAGCTAAGGAAAACCTTTAATTAATTAATCCAGGTAAACTTAACTCTGCTTTTCTTCAACCTATTTGCAGATGAAAATGTAGTTTGATTTATGTGTATTCGCTTGAGAGAGGAATATTTTTTAAATGATAATTAAATGCTGGGCTATTCCTGGAATTGCTACTTTGTTTTCAAATATGTTACATTTGAAGAATTTTAGCAAAAGTCATAAAAGAAAATCCAACAAGAAATAGAACAGATGATAAATCCTGGGTTGGTGTTTACTAAAGGCAAGTAGATTGTGTCCTTAGTATGTCTCTAGGGAGCCTTCTTTAAAGCTTTTCTCAGCTGTCAGGATTTAGTCCAGGAGGGTGGAGGGGACTTTTTTTTCCCCCCAATCACATTGGCAGAGGCTGGATTACAACTGAGAATGCAGAGATTAATGGCCTATTGTGACTAATCCACTAAAACCCCACTCCTGTTTCTCTTAAATTGATTGAATTTAGAGAAGCTGAAGATGGACTCACATCAGCTACCCTGGCATTAGATCCATGTGATTTAATGAGGCCTAGTAGCTTTAAAAGACATGTAAGTGAGAATCAGGGAACAGTCATGGAATAGTATTACTTCATGTGTTCAGGGATTCATTTATGACTTACTAGATTCCAGTGTGTTGTTTAGTAGTCTTTCCTTTTTAAAAAGGACTCCACACATGCATACCTTTTACTATAACACCAATATAGTCAAACTTTAAATAACTCAGATAAATTACATTAATTATTAATGCAATTATTAATATTTTGATTTGTTTCCAAAGTTGTTAGATTAAAAATATGGTATGTGTTCCAGCCAAATGATAGGCAAATTAATGCAACAAGAATGACATGCATACATGGAATATGGCATTGATGATAATCATTGTATGCAAAATTAGCAAGCTTCAAATATATGAAATTTGAATAAAATTCAATTTCAATTTGTTATTATTAATCCAGTGTTCATAAAATCATTAGCAGAAAGTTAAAACTCAGCAATATGTTAATAGCATTGGAGATTTTTTAACTTGGGGAAATGTAAAATTTGGGGCAATTTAGAAATGAGGTTTAAAAAATTCTGCATTTATTAAAATGCATAAATATGCTTAAATGTAGTGAGAAGCCATAGAATTTGCATTCCAAGTGATTGTTGGACAGAGTTAAAACAAACCTCTTCAAAGCTGGTTGGGGGAAAATGATCTTTCTCATTTTCACCTTTTTAATCTATAAAATGAGGTTACAATAAACCAAACACTTTAAGTATGAATTGACCAATGAAAGTCAAGCACAGATATTCTTCCTTTAACAGAGAATTACTCATTGTGGTTGGTTTTTATCTGGTTCTGTGAGTATCCTTTCATACTCTGTGAGTATCCAGTCCTAGTACAATATGCTGATGGATTGAATGTACTTCCCAATCTGGAAGGAGACCTCACAAGCAATATCTGCTGATTGAAGTTGTATTTCCTCTTCCTTGACCCACCTCATTTCTGATACAGACATGAGCTCTCAAACCAGGCCTCAACAAACAGCAGCTGCCTGGTTTGGTGAAGAGTGTTTTCTGAACACATTAAGCTTTTATACCACTGAGCAGTGTTGAGGAGTTACAACACTGACCTCATTGCCTGAAGACCCTAAAAGATTTCCTCCCTGGGCCTTAACCTAAAGAGTATGTGGACACCCTCCCTCAATACCACCTGTTACAGCAACAGCTGAAAACTTGCAGTTTCAGAGGGTTTCTGTCCATCACAGTGGGGAAGGCATGCTGGGGTAGCTCCCTCAGCTCAAGACACTTGTAGCACATGAAAGAGGCTGTTCACATCATGGTGGACCGCGAAGAGTGTGAAAATGACCAGGGTCCAGGTATAACCTTCAAAATCCCACCCCTAATGACCAACTTCTGCCAGCTAGACTCCACTCCACTCCACTCCAACATTTCAAAATCTCTCCAGTCATATGGAGAACAAGCATCCAGCACATGAGTCATGAGGGGACATTTCATATTTAAACCATAATGCTCCTAACATGAGCAATAGGTTCAAAATTGTATATCATCTATATCTGTCTATATGATATAAGATACAAGAATAAACTGGTGGGGCTGGAGAGATGGCTTAGCGGTTAAGGCACTTGCCTCCAGTGCCTAAAGCCCCTGGTTCAATTCCCCAGTACCCACATACACCAGACCCACAAGGTGGTGGCCCTGGTGTGCTCTCTTCTCTTTCTCTCTCTCTCTCTCTCTCTCTCTCTCTCTCTCTCTCTCTCTCTCTCTCTGTATCTCTGTATCTCTCTGCTTGAAAATGAATAAAGTATTTAAAAAATATATAAAGAATAAACTGGTAACCTGGATAATCCACTTTCTCTAGTAAGGGATTGGTTAACTTTTAAATGAACCATTCAACATTGTCAAAGTCGGGGAGCTTTAGGGACCTCAGATCTACCTTTATTTTGGAGAATATTGGCATTATTTTACCATCAGGATGTTTCTAACAATGTCAGAAAACCAAAAAGAGATACTTTGCTTTATTTACATTGGCTCTAGACACCCGCTTTGCTGTCAGAGGAGTATGGGGTTGCTCTGGTCCTGCCCCAGCAAACATTCTACTGGAAGTCACCTTTCCCAGAGGGAAGTTTTTGTGAGGGATGTCAAGGTGGCAGAAAGGAGCAAGCTCTCTGAGAGCACAGTTTGACTACCAACTTAAAACAAACAAACAAAAAGAAATCGGAATGAAGATCAAACTATATTCATAAATATGAAAATCTACTGGAGAATAAGCAAATTTTGGAATAGCCAACTGGAAAAAAATGAAGCTGTAGAAGAATATTTGCAAACAGTTGTAATGTACATGTAATATAATAATTAAATTGGACTGCATTGAAGCATTCTCTGTCTACATATATAGATGATATAGATATAGATATAAATATAGATATAGATTCTCTGTCTACATATATAGATGATATAGATATAGATATACATATACATATACATATACATATAGACATAAATAGATCTGAAGTAAAATCTATTCATTTTATGTCTTCTTTTTGAGGGAATTAGAGAAAGAAAATGATCCCATAACTACCACCATGATCAAGATATAGATTCCATCACTCCCAGATTTCCCTGTTTCCTTGAACCCAGTTTTCCTTTGGCATCTTTGAACTTGAACTCAATCATCAATCTGATTTCTGTCATTAGCCTCAGCTTTGTAATGTTTATTTGTGGAGCTTTTTCAGAGCATTTGTGTCTGTGTTAAGGGAGGGTAGTAGAGGATCAAAGAAACAAGAAATTTATTTTATTTTTTCATTGTCTAGTTCTTTAATTCAAATGCCCACTCCAAGCAGCCACTTAACTATTCTTAACAGTAAAAGCTAACAGGTACTATGCACAGAGCCCTCGCCTATATCCTTTAATTTGTTAACACTGTGAGGCCATTCTTATTCATGTTCTATCTTATTTGACAGTTAAAACACTTTACACACTGAGCTATCTCCCCAACTCTGCTTTAATCTCTTTAGATTGAGATGAACTCTGAAATCTCTAAAGAAAACTCTATAAAGTTATTTTCTTCTCTTTTTCCCCCCTATAAATCTACTATTGTTTAAGCCGCTTCAATCTACCCACCCTTTGTTTGGATGATTCATTGCATTTTTCAGAGCCTTTTGATGAAGTGCAGGGCTCTTAAATGTTGCCCCGCAAATATTGTTCATGGTTCCAACTTACTGGGGGCATTCTATTCAATCAGCCTCTCTATGGCACTAGGACAGGAGGTTGTATCTGTTTGAGTTGTCTTCTGTGAATAACAGAATCTCTTCAAGTCCAGGGGAAATATAAAAGCGATTCATTACAGCCTGTGAGGAGCTCACAGAATCAAAGAGCAAAGAGTGAAGATTATACTTATAGGAATATGCTATGTGATTACACTTTAAAAGACTCGAGCTCCTTCCACTCTGATCAGAAAGGCCAGATCTCATTGTTGGTAGGACCTCTTCTATCAGGAAAGCTGGAAACTGTTGCCACCCATATCACTGGAAAATGGATTCTATACTATACATGCTTCCTCAGTTCACTTCAGAATCGAAATATCAGGCCTAACCCATGTTTATATCCTAAAAAGACAAAGCTGCATTCAAGATTACAACCAGATGGAACCCAAATGGTAAGGAAATATTTCACTCATAGTGGTCTTCCCAAAATGACTTCTTCCTAATCCCAGGAACATGTGAATAAATGAATTTACTTGATCAGAGGGACTTTGCAGCATGATTAAGGGTTTTAAATCATCCCAGATTATCTGGACAGATCACAAGGGGCATTGTTACTGGGAGGCAGGTGTGTTCCAAAGAAGTCTTGGTGGCAGAAGCTGAGATTGGACTGGTGTGGTGTGAGAACAGAGCTGAGGGGTACGGTGTCTCTGGTAGCTGAAAAGGTAAGAGCAAAAGCTGGGCATCGTCCCATGACTTCCAGAAGAAACAGAGAGTGAAAAACGTCTGATGGCACCTGCTTCTGTAGGACTCATTTCAGACTTCTGAGCTCTGGAGTTTTAAGGACCTAAATTGGTAGTAATTTCTTACAGCAGTCATAGGTAAAGCTAACACACATAGGACAACTATTCGTAATGTGAGAAGGTATGGAGCTTGGAAAGGAAACTGGGAAAATTCTCTCCCACATCCAGTTCTTGGGGTTTCACACACACACCCCATGAGAGCATTCTAAGAGTCCCAAAGCTAAGTCAGTGAACAAGTTGAGTAAAATTGCTTGTGGTATTCCGTTTGCTCGCTCGCATTATTCATTCCATGATTTATTCAACAGATGTTCTATTCACTAAATAAATATTTACTGGATTTCAGTGCCAAGCACTGGGAAATATTTTGTGGTTTCAAAGAATAGTGCAGAATCAGATTTAACGTCAAAAGTCAAAAACTCCATAGACACCATGTCAAGATTATCATCATTCGTTACTTATCAAATGTCACCAAAAAATCCCAGGCTTAATTCTTGGGAGATGGTTCAGTGGTTGAGAGCACTTAGTGTTTAAGCATGAAGGCCTCTTGAGCCAGAGACCACTGAGCCTGACTCCTCAGAATCCAAGTAAAAACAGCTGGGTATTGCCATGAATATCACCAACCCCAGCGGCTAAGGAACCACTGGGGCTTGTTGAAAGCTGTAGCTTGAGGGAGACACCCCTTTCAAGGAGAGACATCAAAGGATGAGTAATAAAAAAATAATAATAAATAAAAACAATCTTAAAAAGGATGAATAATAAGAGAAGAACACTTGATATCATTTGTCCTCCGTATGCTCACTTATGGGGTTCAGGTACAACTGCACATGTACACACACACACACACACACACACACACACACACACACACACACACACACACACACACACCCTATACTGAGGGGCCCTGGAGAGGATAGATCATATTGTTTTAAGATCCATTTACTTACAGATGAGGAGTGCCAACAATTTATCTGTGAAGCTGTGAAGACATTGCATTGGAGTGGGCATTTTTAATTCAAAATACATTCTAAAGGTGGTCAATAATGAGTGATTCTTTTGTATTTAAGGTCATCATTTCAATATTTGATATGCCACACATTATTCTTATCATATCAATCTCAAGAAGAATGGGCAATTCACATCCCCATTTTCAAGATGAAAGAACCTAGGCTTAGGAAATTGGACCAAAAAACACTTTGATAAACTATGAAGCCTAAAATTGAATCTCAGGCCATCAACCATCTGACTTCTGAGTCCACATACTTTGTCACTGGGTTGGCCCTTTGTGCTAAAACCCGGACTAAGGGATAGAGACTTGGGTGAATATAAAAATACTTCCTGTGTAGGGAATGAACCTAAAAATTAAGTGGACAAAAGGAAATATGGAAGTAGATGGAAAATTGTGTGGCTTTCCAAACCAGCTTCCTTTAAAGGGGAAATCTCGCATTTGTACGGAAGGTCTAGTCTGATTAGTCAACAGCTATTTCATGAGCTTGCCTAGGAGTCATTCCTATGTGTCTTTCTCCAACCTGGGAGAAAAATTCATTCTCCCAGATTATCTCTGTTGCAAAACTCACATTTCATAAAGAAGGTACATAAATATGCTGTTCTGTTTCTCCTTTCTTCTTTCAGTAGCTATGCAAATGCTTTGATCAACGTCCTGTTTACATCACTCCTTGTGGACTCATTCTAGAGAGCACACAGGTCAGAAAAGGGGTCCATGTTTCCATTCTGAGAAAGAGCTACTCCACCTGCAGGAGGTCATCAAACAACCACACAGAAAATGCCCAGGCTAGCTGGTCACTAGCTATCACTGTCACTCCTAGCTTGAGCAGTTGGTATGTATACAATGCCTTGACCACTGAACCTTGCACAAATGCCACCTAAGTGTTCTGCTTCTTGGGCTCTGGGAACTGCTGTTTGCTGAATTCCTGCTCAGCAGTCCTGTTGACAGATGGTAGAACGTGCTCATTAAATCAGAACCCTCCCCTCGCCAAAGGCCCTGGGCATGTTAGAAGACAGAGTTGGTGGTGCTTTCTAACTCGGAATAGTCTACAGCTCAAGAACAAGAAGATAAATATTCTCCACCATTGTGCATCCACTGACTTAAGCCTTACAGAGTCTGCTCCCTTCATCTTGACAGGGCACATTTAGAAAAGGGGAGTGAAGTGCTTTTAGGCACCGGGCTTTTCCATTCATCACTTCCTCTTGTAGTACACCAGCCTGGCTTTTTCTTTTTGTATTTTTTAACTCTTGTCTTTAAGCAGTGTTTTATGTCAATGACATACAACACTCTGATCCAAAAGAGAGAGAGAGAGAGAGAGAGAGAGAGAGAGAGAGAGAGAGAGACAGAGACAGAGACAGAGACAGAGACAGAGAGACCTTCCTAGACGAGAGTTCAGGGCTGAATTTGTGTTTGAGGCAGTATTGGAGCAGACTTATTTCTTCAGAGAGCTGGCTGATAGAAAAGAGTCCGTGCAAAGAGGGAGCCTGAGAGAAAGCCAGCCTGGCTCCAGTACAGAAAACAAGTGTGAGTCACCCAGGTTAAAATGTGTGTATTTGTCCTAAGAAAAATGAGAGGGCCTTGTGTTTGAAGAGGATAATTTGAATGTATATCCCCACAGGCTCTGGTGTTTTATTAAAATTAAGCTTGTAACCTGGTCTCCAGATGGTGTCACAGGGGGCGCTTCCTGGGGTCCAGATCTAAGATGTAGAGAGAGCAGTTTGAGTCCTGTTCTGGTGGGTCATGCTGTTTTGTGGTGCTAGCTGTTGGCTGTGTCTCTCTCTGCTTGGGTTTATGAAAGGGAGCCAGCTTCTTTCACTGTGGATGGTGTGCCCCTGAACTCTGGAAGTTTGAAATACATTCCTTTCCTCCCATAAACTGTGACTGGTTTGATGTTTGTTCCAGCAACATGGGATTGACTGCAATAGGCCTTAAAGCTGTGTTTCACATCGTCATGCTTGCATTATCATAAGACTCATCTGGCTACACAGTCTAAGAACTGGCTGTGAGTGATGAGGACAGAGGGAGACCAGTGGCCTTGAGAGGGATGACTGGTGGAAATCTGGGTTAGAGATAGAGGTCAAGTGGTGCATATGGATGGCAATGGACAGAACCAAAGCTTTCTTTTTTTTTTCATTTTTTTTGTAAGACAGAATCTTGCTGTTAGAGCCCAGGCTGGCCTCAATCTTAAGCAATTCCTCCTTCCTCAGCCTCCCAAGTGCTCCTATTGTTAATTTTTCTGTTTTTTTTTTTAAGTAGGGTCTCACTCTAGTCCAGGCTGACCTGGAATTCACTATGTAGTCTTAGGGTGGCCTTGAACTCATGGTGATTCTCCTACCTCTGCCTCCCAAGTGCTGGGGTTATTAAAGCTATGCTCCACCATTCCTAGTTTATTGTTACCTTTTATTTTGATTACTTAATATTGATTGCTAAAGTGCATCTAAAGTTTACAAAAGGCTTTACTTCTCAGACAAACCCTGAGTATGAGTATCATATATCATCCTCAGGGAGTTGAACATATTGAGATTAGAGATATTGAAGTTAGAAAACTAATGGGTTGACAATCGAGAATTTGAACCCAAATATTATGACTGTGGAAAATATATCTCAACTCTTAGGGAAAATTGTCACCCCAAGGGATAAATGAACAGGTGCAGAAGTAGAATGGTAGAACTTAAGAACAAAGTCCTGAGAATCTGATGGGCATCATTGTAAGACTATTGTAAGAGAAATAAAGGTCTACTGGTTTTAAATGAGACTATAGATACCAAATCTTTTGGTGAAAGCACATTAGTTTCAAGTAGGGAGCAAATAAATGAGATTAATTGCATTTAAGTTGAAGAGGCCACTTGGGGAATGGGAGGGTAGGTAGCTCTTAAAAACATCATTCTACTCTACACCTTTCGACTGTTCTGTATTGATAGTAAGATAGAGTAAAAATACTTAGCCTGGCCCACTCATCTAGCATGACGTGCTAAGAAACCTTTATAGTATCACTCCTTGCCTTCCTTTGTATCTGCCACTCCAAAGGGTCTTCCCTCTCTCCCTTCCTTCATTATTACATTCATAAATCATAAAGAGATTATAAACTGAATACCTATTATGTCCCTGGACTGCCTTTGGTATATAAACATAAACATCCTTGAAGAAATAATAGGTAGCTATAATTCATTGTACTATACTTTGAAATATGCTATATCACACATTGCATCTAATGAAAAGAGGGACCTTGAAAGGGTGTGGCTCTGTCAAAAGGAGGTACACTTTGAGCTAGAGTTGAGAACTAGTAGAGATTTTGAAGTTCATAGAGGAGCTGGGCTTTTCCAGTACAGGAAATAAATATCCCTCAAAACTCACTAGCTACCTGGAGAATGAAAATGTCGACCTGACCATTTTTTGACATGTGATGGGTTTTTATATTTGCCTTGTTCCTACCTTTTGCTTTTCTTTTTCAAAATCCCAAGGCTGCATTTTCTGTTGTCTCCTCTTTTCTGCTTTCTTTCTCCTCTTTACCAATTTTCTGGCTTAAACCCTTCACTGGGGACCTTTGATAGTTTCTCTCCTGCTTGGCTAACCACTTTAAAAAATAAACATTTAAAAGCCTTCTCTGAATATCCCGCTATGTTATGGCTTTCATGCTGTGTGAATCGAGGCTACCTGCACAGAGGGTGGATACCCTACTGCTGGGACTCTGAAGACTCATGCTTGCCTTAGAGGTTTGCACCATGTGCTGTGCTGAACGACAGCTTGGTTTTTGTCCCCCAGGGTTAGTCACCTGCCGGGCACCAGGCTTCAGCAAAGGACAAGGCACCAGACTGCTGGCTCACCCACAAGATGAGGTGTGGACAGGGCACAGAAGCAACCCCATGCAATGTGACTCCAGGTTTCCCTTAGTGTCAATATCACAGAACCCATGTATGCATATTCAACCTTCCCATAGTTGTCTGGGATACTCCTGATCCTGAAAAGACACAGAGTTATGTTCAACTATCCTAGCCCATGTTTTGGGCCCTGATTTATGATATCTTTACTGCTTTCTCAGTGTGGTGCTATGTTTTAAATAATAAGATTTCATCTGTCTTAAATCCACTTTCCAGTTTATGCCTTGGTTCTGATAAGAGGACCTGATCGTTGTGCTTAGTGCCTACTTTTCTGATGTACTAATATTGTTGTCATCAGCACTACATTGCTTTGGATGAGCATCCAAACAGACATAGTTTATGGTAGGAACGGGTTTATTTGAAATTAATAGATCCAGGGAAGTTCCATCTTTGGTGGAAGAAACTGGCTCCCATTCCCAAGCAGAAAGAGAGATCACCACCAGCCAACAAACATCAAAAGCAACAAACACAAAAAAATCCACAAGAGCTCATACCTCTCTGCATACCTTTAAGCTTGAATTGAGATCTGACCCCAGATGCACCTTTGGGCTGGGCCCCAGGATCCACCCACAATGACATCTCCTCCAGCCAGGTGGCTAGAGACCCAAATTACAAGCTTTAATAAAACAACTGAGTCTATGGGGATATACATGTATATATATCCCCATAGACTCAGTTGTTTTATATAATATGATATATATATATACACACACACACATATATATATATATATATATATATATATGTATAATCAAACTACCAAAAAGTTATATAGGGTTCTTAGAGTATCTAGGCTAAGAACTCTGTGTCTTCCCTAAATTTGGGTGTTAGTCATGGGCTAACCTTACTGAAACAGTTGGACCCAGATTGCCTGAGCCAGAAGAAAAGATGCTGAGTTCATGAACTCCACTCTGCTTTCATTCTCTGTTTCTTTGTCCCATATTCTATAAGGCAGAAAATCAGGGGGCATATAGAATTCTCATAGAATGATTAATAATGACAGTGCCTCTCCTGTGACCATGAAGGCAAAGTCTCACAACAGCTCCAAGAGCAAAGCCCTCTCTGGCATCAAGATTCTAGCCAATCCATATGTCCTTTCTCCAGCTGCTATTTCCTTAGCTTTCCTGTCTGCCTCATGTGAACATGATGTCTGACGTGCTCAGTGCCTTTGCAGCCCCATCCACTTTCTGCCAAGAACTTCCAGAGTCTGACCCTTCCATGTTTCTGTACTTCTTGGGTGCAAATCTGTTTTTATTAATTGATAAATAAAAACTATCAATATAGACAGTATATAACATGATCGTTTTATGTATGTAGATGTTTTAGAATAAAACATTAAGTCAAGTTAATAAGCATGGCATTGCTTAATATACTTATCTTTATTGTGATGAAACATTTAAACTTTCCCATAAAAGTTTTCAGTATACACGTATGGTTTTCAAATAGAGCAACCATGATGTACAATTGATCTCTTGAAATTATTTCTCACGATTAACTGAAATTTTGTAACCTCTGATCAACATGAACCCAACCATCTAGTCTTTGGTAACCACCATTATACTCTCTGCTTTTAGAGTCCACATACAAGTGAGATTAAACAGTATCTGTCATTGTGTTGCATTTAACAGTGTCCTAAAAGTTAACTTGTGTTGCTGCAAATAATAGGATGTTTTTATTTATAAAAAGCTGGACAGGAATTCCTTATCTATTCATCCATTGGTGGACAAGGAGGCTGTGTCTTTATCTTGGCTACTTTGAACAATGCTACAATGAACATTAGCAAGTAGAGGTCCCTTCAATATGCTGACTTCATTATCTACTGCTGAAATGACTGGATCATATAGTCGTTCTATTTTCAGACCCTCCATACTGTTCTACATAAAGTTTATGTGGTGGTTTGAATCAGATATTCCCTGTAAACTCATGTGTTCTGAATGCTTGATCCTCCGATAGTGGCAGTTTGGGAGGTAGAGCTTTGGTCTAGGAGATGTGATGTTGGGGTGGGCTTAGGAGTGTTATAGCCAGATCCCCATTGGAAGAATTTGGATCACTCTCCTGCTGCTGTTTTTCACCTGCTGTGGCAGGGATGATGTCCACCCTCTCATCCCATGGTTTCTCCTGTCATCATGAAACTTCACTTCAAGACTGTAAGCCAAAATAACAATATTTCTCCCCATCAGCTGCTTTATCCCAGCGAGGAGAAGGTAACTGCTACAGGCTATACTACTTTACATTTTTCTCAACTGCTCACAAGGGCTTCCTTTTCTCTGCATCCTCACCAGCACTTGATATCCTTTGTCTCTTTGATCCCAGCCACTGTGACAGGAGTGAGGTGATATCTCACTGCAATTTTAATTTTCATATCTTTAGTAAGTCTTTTTCTTTTGGTTTTTCAAGGTGGGATCTCACTCTAGCCCAGGCTAACCCGGAATTCAACATGCTGTCTCAGGGTGGCCTCAAACTCACTGTGATCCTCCTATTTCTGTCTTCCAAGTGGTGGGATTAAGGGCTTGCATTCTTCTTGGACATCATGTGCCTTCTGTAGACAATCAGCTCTTCAGCTCTTTGCCCTTTTTGAAACGGCTGTTTGTTCTGTTACTAATGACTTGTTTGTGTTCCTTGTATGTTTTGGATATGACTCCCCATTAAAGTTATGGTTTGTAAATGTTTACTTTTCTTCTGTAGGTTTTAACTTCATTCTTGATTGTTTTCTTGGCTGGATGGATTAGTGAGCAAATATTATTCTAGTCTTGCCTCTACCTCCCTGCTCAGGCCTATGTTATGTAATTAAATCATGTGCAGTTGAGTCTTGAGATGATTGTAGAGTGTACTTAGAGATACTGAGAGGACCACTAGTGTCACATTGTGTATCAAGCAGCTAATGAGTGCTTATTGTATAATAGTTATGTGCTTGCCATTTTCAGTAGCATAAAGGGATCACATGGAAGAAAGGTCTCAGTAGTTAAGCTCATATTTTCTAGAACCCGGCAGTCCATATTTGAATATCTCCCCCACGCAGTATCCACGAGGTCTTGTACAACATACTCATCCACACCACGCCTCCGTTTCCTCATCTAAAAATGAGAATCACGACAATGGCATCTATATCCTAGGGTTGTGGCGAAGACTGAATGGATTAATTCGCATGCACTACTTTACACAGAGTAAGTTAAATAATATTGGGTATGGTGCTGATACAAAAGACTTTATCAATACAGTTCCTGCTTTAAGAAGCTTTTAGCTTAATAAGGAAAACAATAAATCTCATAGCACAAAATGAGAACACCTATAATTAAATGCAAGCTTGGGAGATAGCAGAAATTGAATAATTTTCCCATTAATTGTTGTTTGACAATTGAGGAAAGAAATGCAGTTTTCATGATGAGTAGGCTGAAAGTATAGTACAGGGTAGGTAATGGTTTAGTCTGCTTAAGCCAACAACTACTACTTTCTTCAACAGATCGCTGATTGTTCTTGGTAGATTATTATAAGTTATCCCAATAAATGAAAGCCAACGATTTTATATATAAGCTGCACATGTGGAGGTCCTCATGAGTCATGTAGTAGGGTGTGACTCACCCTTGGGAAGCTGAGTATGGGTTGGAAAATGACTCAAAAACTTGTGTCCAAAGATGGAGCTGTCTAGAAAACAAGATCATCACATCAGAGTTCCATCAATGGCTAAGTTGGAAGACAAAATAAAAGTATATCCAGAAAAAGAGGACTTGGACCCAAACAACAAAAAAATGAGGCGTAGAGGTAAGGAGCAGCAAACTTCAATGGGATTCAATTGATAAATTAGAAAAAATGATTTCTAATTAGGGAACCAGGTCAGTTAATTCATGTTTGGTGTTAGATCCTCCATGAATGGATTCTTAAGAGAATCGACTAGAAGACCAATGGTTATCAAGAGTTGAGATGGAATTAGAAACCATGAATGTCTGAAGGTTCTGATGTGGGGCTTAGCTCCTAGAAAGAGACAGAGAGTGACCTGTGCAGTCCATTTTCAAATTTAGGTTAGGGACACTCAGTGAACTCTAATAGTTTGGGAGCAATTTTATGATATTTGATGGTGTGGATGTTTTCCTTTCAACAGACATTTATGGAGTCCCTACTATGTTTGAGGTTCCATGCTTTTTAAACCTACGAGCTAGACAGAGGCAAATCCGTCATGCATCTTTCAGTTGAGAAGGTGACAGTTGCAAAGATAAACCCTGTTCACAAATAAATAATACAACATAGAAAAGCAGTGTCTGATACCAAGGTGACAGAGATAAAGAGCCTTAGCTTAGCAGGGACTGAGCACTGGCAGTAGAGCCCAGCAGCTCATAGTTCCAAAATGATCAATGGACTCACTCACCCCAGGATCAAACTTTTGCTCTCATGCTTGATGGATACCATGAGTGTGAGTAGACTCACACAGCTCTGTGACTGTGTCCTAGTCTGTGAAAACATAAATCTAAGAAGTACCTGCCTTATACGTATTCTGAAAATTAACTGAGATATGTTATACATAATGTGTGTCCTTTAATAAATGATCATTGGTATTTATTCTAAAGGACTCTATTGTTAGGATGAAAGGAAGAACAGGTCCAAATAATACCTGATCTCAGAGATCTAGAAATAAAAGGGACAAAAGAGCAGCGAGGATAAACTACTCAAATACAATAAAAAAGAGATGGTCAGCAATGCTCCTTCAGGCCCCTCAGGACTTTCCTAGTGAATGTGTATTCATAACCTCTAGAGATCACAGTAGCAGATTTTCATTCCTTACCAAGGTCATCATAGAGATGGCTCTTAACTGAAATGGATCCTCTTGGGGAAAGTGTAAATTGGTATTCTGTTGCTGGAGAATAAGTCTACAGTGTTGCTTAAAACTCAAATGGAGAAAAAGAAGTGAGTGCCTCTGAATCCAGAATTACAAATCACAGCGTATACTCTAGAGATATGAATACCACACACACACACACACACACACACACACACACACACACACACACACATAGAAGTATATACAACATGAAAATGTTGGCGATAGTCCAAACATCCACTTACCATGATTGCAGTGGATGAATATCTACATAGATTGATCCACATTTTCTAACACTATACAACAGGGAAAATAGAATATAGTAGAATTCCATGTTACTGCATAGTGAGGGCCCCAAGACATAAATTGTGAAAAAAAGCATGCTATAGAATATGTATTCTGTGCTATTTATACAAAATGCATGCATATATTTACAATTGCATATTAATTCTAGAAGGAAACATAAAAAACTTGATAATTATGATTACTTCAAAGTTAATGTGTTTTTGGAGAGGGGAACAGTAAGCAAGGAGAGCTGGAAGCTTTTCCATACTCTGAATTAGCATGAGTGGTGGTCCCATCTTATTGTATAATAACAAACAAATACTCAAATACATTTGTAAAATAAAAAGGCCTTTACTCACTCTGAACTGCCAAAGTGTTTCCTGACTCCTTAGGCATCTTTCAAAATGGTGAACAGTCTTTACTAAATGCAATATAGAAAAGACATTACTTAGTGGATTTTCATGTACTAACCCTTTATAAAGCTTGTTTTAAAAAAGCATGCTGCCATTTTTTCAACTTTATAAGCAGTCACAGGATTAAATTTGGTTCTTAAGTTTCATGGGGAATGACTTAATGTTCTCCCACACATCGCTGGCATTCGCATATGTCCCAAACAAAAATGAGCTGCACAAAAGTATAAATAACATTTATGTGAGATGGACAGTCCTACTCAGCTTGTTTTTCAAAGTAGGCATGGAAATACCCATTTGAATTTACATTTAGACAGGAAAATCCCCATGATCTCAATAGTGCGAGAGGACGATCCTGATCCTAGAGGTCAACGTGTTCAAGTGCATAGCATACAGAGAGGTTAACTAAACACTCAGATGAAGGCTAAAGCTATCAGCCCGACATTTGCTCAATTTTCAAATACTCAAATGATTAATAGATTTTTTTAATTCATGTGTGGTTCTTGGAGTAGATAGAGATCATATTACATACAAATTCAAATCATAAAGCCATATACCTGGTATGTTTTCACACAATACCTTCATTTTCCTTTATACCTAGGCTTCTTAGCAACCCAGATGGTGATTTAGTTACTTAGAGCACATATAACTTGTGCATTTTATACTGCCACTTGGGATACAGAGTGTTAGAGATATTTAATAGACTTGTCTAGGACAGAATGGGTAACATTATAGCCACATTTTTCCTCATAGCATTTATCACTAGCATCTGTAACTTTTTGTGCTTATCTTTTTTATTATGATCTGACTGACTCCTTCCTTAGAACAGAAACTTTATAATGACAGAGGCTTTCTCTGTTCACTTGGTTGCCTAAAATAGTACCTAGCAGATAGAGAGAATGTACTATACAGCTAGTGAGTGCAGGAGCAGGGCCAGTTATCAGTGAGTGAATGGACAGACTAGAAACCTTATACAGGCGGAGACAGATCTCAACATTAAGAAGCATCTGATCATGAATCTCTTGTGAGGGATTGTATCAATGAAGAACAACTAAGCAGTACGCTGAGACATCAGCCAGACAAAGCTTACCAGCGAGAAAATGGGGGGGGGCACCACGAGGGGATGGTGAAAGCACTCAGGCACCAGGAAGCCCAGCATCAACCCGATTCAAGAGGCTTCTTGAAGAAAGTGACATTGAAGCCAGGATCCCATGGAAGACTGACTTGTAATTTCCTAGCAAAATGGATGAGGGAGAGGGAGGGAGCTAAGTGTGCAGAAGCCGAGAGAAGAGACAGAGAGAGAGAGAGAGAGAGAGAGAGAGAGAGAGACTGCAGTGTGGATGGGAAAATTGAAGGATTATTTTTAATCTAGATAGAATGTGAAAGGCCATGATGGTATGGGAAAAGATAAGCCTGAAGATGTAGCAAGAGCCAGATCATGAAAGGCTTTGAGTGCCACTTAAAAATATGGGAAGCTGTGGGAAGAAAGAACAGTGTGGGAGCAGAAAGGAGTCCAAGCCTCAGTAGTGATAAGGCTTCCTAAGTCACGCTTAAATCAAGCAAGTTCCAGGATGAGGGGTTTTCCAGGTCAGTGTAGGGGGTGCCTAAAGAGGGTCCCCAGAGTGAAGAAGGATGGCACGGGATCTGCCAGTTCAGCAGAGCTGGGCACTAATCTTGGTACTGAGATTAGACAATGAGAACTCTGCATAGAGCTTTCCCACTTACCCTCAGGGAATGTGTCCCAAGACCCCCACTTTGGGTCAGATCAACCAAATTATTTATTTATTATTTAGTTAATTAATTTATGAGGGAAGGGGGGAGAGTGGCCCTGCCAAGGCCTTTTGGGGCTGCAAATGAACTCCAGATGCATGTGCCTGCATCTGACTTTACGTGGTTACTAGGGAATTGAAGCCGGGCAGTCAGGGTTTGCAAGCAAGTACCATTAAGCACTGAGTCACCTTTCCAGCCCCAAACCCACATCCTAGATATACAATGATTTTTTCCTCAGTGTTCATGCTTTGATACAGTTTCCCTCTTTCACTTATAAAAATCATTTGATTACATTATTCTCAGCGTATCCAAATTGCCATCCTTACTGCTATTTCATTGTGAGGCTAAAGTAAGTTACTTAAACACAATCATTATGCTGAAACAGCAGTGTAATCTGATCACTGAGACAGCCAAGTGATTTGCAGGTAGGTTGTATATACACTGTGGATACATTGAACAATGGTATGATTCACATTCCAGGTGGGAGTGAGTGAGATGGTGGGATATTTCATCATGCCGTGCAGAATGACATGCAAGGAAAAACTTGGGAATTTCTTATTTATAGAATCTTCCATTTAATATTTCCCAACCCATAGTTAGCCATGGAAGTGAAATCACAAATAAGGAAGCACTCCTGTGTCATGCTCAAGAATTCTAGCAGTTTTGTCGGAACCTTTCTAGATGACCTGTATCACATCTTACATGATGCTTTATGGAGCTGCATGTTACATACCAGGACAAGTTCCTTGAAAATGGGATAGACTTTGTACACATGTGAAAGTAGTGAGAGAATGCTCACTTTGAGGAAAGGAGAAGTATTCCTGAATCCTATCTCAATCACTCCCTGAGATTTGAGATCAATACCCTTCACTCCTCTGGCTCAGTTTCTTTGTCCCTAGTATGCGACAAGTGACATCTGTTATTTTGCTCTGAGAACCAGAAATTCTTCTTGCTGGACCCAACTGTGTGCATTGTGGAGGGATGAGGGATGGCGGAGATGAGGATGGATGCGGGACTCAAGGTAGAGTGTTGGACTGTAGGGATGTAAAACATAGAGCCTCACAGCAAAAGTGAGTGTGGTTAGGGTCAGATAATGACTAGAAGAAGAGACTGAAATGTCTGTGTGGGACAGATACATGAAGAGTCTTCGGAACAAATCATTGTTGTGTTTGTCAGTAGACATGGATGAATGAGATGCTCTGGAATGGCTCTGAATGATTTTTCTTGACAAGATGCCCTTTTCAAGAAGAAACCTAAGGCTCTCCTCCCTACCATACCTATATCTGTCTTAAAGATACCATAGGACCCCTATGTCTATACTAAAGGCACTAATCTCTATGCCAATGCCTATTAAAGTGCATTTGTTTGTTTAAACAGTACTAAAGAACTTCCTGTTCACTTATTCACTAATTCATTCAATAAGTAAATATTTGCTAAGTCTGTCCTAGAAAGGACTTGACAAGATAATGGGACATAAGGATATTTTGGGGGGTTAGAAAGCATATGCCCTAGTAGATAACTTTGAAAAGAATCTGCAAATGTCATTTTCATGTCTTAAAACCATGCTTTAGTCAATGACTTTTGGCCTCTTGACCTACTTGCCAGGTACTTCTGACTCTTCTGTTACTGGATAACATTTCAGTTGTTTTACCACGTGTCTTCAGTTTTCTCTTATAGCTGACATTTTTTTTTCCAACAAAATAGCAGTTCCTATCTTGGGAATCTATAGTGCCTCAAGAGAACTAAGAACTTGGCCATGGATACCTGGATTTGTGTGTGTGTGTGTGTGTGTGTGTGTGTGTGTGTGTGTGTGTGTGTGTGTTTCAGCTTTTATGTGAAAGTTGAATATTACACCTACATGTAATCCTGTTATTAATATACAATCATCATTGTACAAACCCAGATGAACACATGATATTCCAAATTGTCATTCCAAATTAATATTTCATCACAATTTTGAGAAGTCCTTAAGACTTGAAAATAAATGACAAATATTGATATCTTTGATGAAGCCAGGCAGGCCACACGAACATCAGGTATCCATGCCTGTGTGTCAGCTCAGTGTGACAATGATAAGTTCTCTCCACAGATCAGATGGCTGACATGTATCCCAAATAAAGTTATCTTGGCTTGACCCATGGTGGAGAAAAATTATTAATAAGTGTATTAATAAATGTTGAGCAAAATGTCTTTTTCACACCCCAGAGCCTAGGAAACTGGGGAGATAGCTCAGTGGACAAAAGTACTTGCTTAGATCCCTGGAACTATGGAAAATACCAGGTGTGGTACATACCTGTAATCCAAGCACTGAGGAGGCAGAAACAAGGAATCATGTGGCCATTCATTTGCTGATTAGTCTAGCAGAATTGGTGAGCTCGAGATTTGACAAGAGACCTCGACTCAAAGGATAAGGTGTGGAGTGTTTAAGTGAAATCCCCGTGTTTACCTCTGGTCTCTAGATGCATGTGCACTCATATACAAGCATGCAGAAACACACACACACATGCATATACACAGACACACACCACACATACCACAGATACCACACATACACACAGACACACACCACACGTTCACATGCCCAGAGCCTACTTGAAAAGGGGGAGACATAGCCTTTGAAGGTGAAAAGATGAAATTAGTGTTTGTAAAGAAGCTTCCTTCTAAGCAAGACCAGACAAACAGCAGTGATGGAGAAGTTAATGCCAAACTGGGGACTTGCCAACCACACAGTTTCTTGAAAGGTCTCCTAACAATCACAGCCCAAGAGAAATGTTCAGCCTCCTTAAGGATGCTTACATAAAAACTGATTCCCATCCTATTTGTATTAGTATCAAGGCTTCTAGTTCTTCCGTTTTTAAAATTCAAGTTGGAAACAATATCCCAGAAAGCTGCACGAGAAGACATGACCTTTGTCATGAGATGTCGGTGGTTGGGAGCAGGGCAGGGACGAGGCCGAGATCAGTGAACTGCTGGCCTTCAGTGTGCATTTAAAATGGTACCTAAAACTCAGAAACTGAGCTAAGTAACATTTTAATGAAATAGCCTTGTGAAAATCAAAATTAGTGTCAAAATTTATGACAGATGAAACAGGCAAATCTTTAACAGACAGGATCAGCACAACAGGCTTTTCCTTTGGCAACCGGCCTGAAATTGGGTCATCAAGACACTGTGGAATTCTGTTTCACATTTTGATGTGTTGTTCTCAATAGATGTTTTTGCATTAAAATTATAAAATTTCTTATATTAAAATGTTTTCTATCTAAATTACTGCTTTTTGGGAGTACCATATATTCTGTTTCACTCCTTTAGCATCTCTGGGTTCTTCCTATAAATCTGACTTTGTGGCTCGTTTGTCTGGTTTCACTACTCTCCATTCACACGCTGTTTTAATGGCTCTCTGTGTTGTTCTGTTTTGTGTTGTGCATAAAGGAATATTTGCTACAGAATGAAAGGCAGTAAAAAGTGTGTTGTGTATGGGATTCTGCTTTGGGAAGTGGCAGAATTTAATGGTTTACTGTGAGAGGTGCACCAGAGCTGGAGAGGAAGGAGGGTAAGGCCCCTAATAAGCAAAGTCTTATCTGTAGGTTCCTGCAGGACACTGGACAGCATAGGTGTGTGAGGGGTGGGGAGGAGCTGGAGCATTTTCAGGCTTTCCTTTGTAATAAGACCTGTACTGTGTGTTCCCCGCTGCAAGTTATTGTGATTGACAAGATGCCTTCTTAATTGTGGTTGGAGGTTAATGCCCATCATTCTTGCTCTGTGTGTGTATGTGTGTGTGTGTGAGAGAGAGAGAGAGAGAGAGAATGAGAAAGAGAAAGAGAAAGAGAAAGAGACAGACAGACAGACAGACAATGCTCTCATGTTTTCCCCTTTCATGTGATGATCTAATGAACAGTTGGAGCTTTTTTTTTTTTTTATTTTTTTGGTCAAAGGTCCTTTTCTCATGAGAATTATGGGATGGGTTCATGGCTTTGGAAAGTGATTTATGGAAGAGCTACTCAGCCACATATTAAGCAATATACACTTTAGTTTGTGTGCTAAGCAGTAGTCATTTTTGTGAGTATTTTTAAAGTAAAATCCTTTTCCATTTGTCTTCTCCCTATTTTCATGCTAATTAGACAGTCTTGCTAATGATAGCAGAATCAGGAGTTCTGAAGGCCATCTGTGGCTTTTCTTTCTACAAACCCACTGACCAAGAGTCGAGGCAGAGAAGATGGATCCTCTGAGAGCGCTTACAGGGAGCTCTCAGCACCTGTACCATGTCTGTGGGAGAGTGGGTGACTCAGCCTTTTGGGGCTATCTGCCATAAGGGAAACTCTGGCAGCACTTGAGTGAACTCCATGCCAAGCCACAAATAGCAAAGACACTGAAACCAGAGAGATTCTTGGAAGTCCAGGAGGTGACAGAAGAAAGTTGTAGTAGGTAGACATTCCAGTGGGGAGGGGACAGGATCCAAGGTCTAGGTCTTGGGACTCCTGACACTGGTTAACCCAAAGTTTGTCTATCAGAACATGGACACTGGACTTAACAAAAGGACCTCTGAGACAGGAGAAGGTTACAGTTGAGTTTCTATAATTGGGTCTTGTTGTTGAGCCCAGAAGTGGGGTTTGATACATACAGGTAAACTCTAACTTACTATGGCTTCCTGTGATGTTCTTAGAGAAGGAGACAGTGCTACCCTTGTAGCTGGCATATAACATAGTGAGAAAAATGTGACAGGACATGGCAGTTTCTATGTATGAAGTGCTTAACAAGTACTAGCATAGTTCTAAAACTTCCAGGTGTCTTAGCTCATTTGCACTGAGAACATTGTGAGTCCTGACCACCATCCCCCACCCAGCTTATGAATGGGCACACAGAGGCTCAGGCATGGAGAAGCATCTTGCTCAAGACCACAGTGATGGAACTTGGCTTTGAACCAAGACATTTTGATTTTTGAAACCACATTCTTCACCACTATGCTATGGTGTTCATAAAACAGATCACAGAGTTACAAAAGAAGAATTCACGTGGGCTTGTTTATGAGTATCTGGGTATATGCTTAAATTTAGTGGTATACCTGAAAAGAAGCCCTTTCCCAAACACCTAAAAATGGAGGTTCTTGCAGGAAACTGATGAATGTGAAAGCTAAGTTTCACTGGGGAAACTCCATGGCGGGTGCTTCAACTTGGTATTTTGACAACATCTCAGAATGGAGTCACTCCTGCTCATTCATCCTGACTTTGGGAAGCTTTCTCTGAGTCCCCCTACATTTTGTCAACCCTTAGCTTCAATGGAACTATTCAGGCTTCCATCTAATCCTCCCATGTTGGATATGGGATCATATCTTGCCTCAAGATTTCATCATACCATCTGCCTTCTTTTTCATCTGATCTTTTGGTCTAAGCAATATGTTTTCTCCAAATACGTTACAACTAAAATTGTTAGGAAACAACATTCAGTGTCTGATTAGAACCCATTGTGAGCCTGGGAAGGTTGTTAATTAATGCTCATTTTAAACTAAAAACACTTTAAATGACTCACTTAAAATGTAAATATATATTCAGTTTTAGCGTTTTAGTCTTCCTTTACTAGGAGGAAGTAGGAGGGCCATTTTTCCTGGGTCTTGCTTAACCAATTCACATGTCATTTGGATCTTATTCTCTCTTAAAATTTCTATAACTATCTAGGAAAGCATTTAGCAACTAATTACTTAGTACATGGCAATGTCTTTCCCATTGTTGTCTTGTACTGTCATTGAACTCATTAATTGCTGTTTAACTTTTCATGGGCCTGTTGTCTCTTCCCAAGTGGTTTATTAACACACTAGGATGAGAGTTTCCACTCATTGATTTTCTTCATAGCCTTAAGAGCAGTGCCTAGAATATTTGTGTATCTGTCTATAGCTATATCTCTACACATATCTTTATCTATCTACCTATATGTTTACCTACAACACTATTCTTTCACTACTGAACACTGGCTGTGAAGGCAAAGAGGAAAAGAAACTAAAAACGACAGAAAGAGGTCTAATCCATTCATATATTTGTATTTTTTGAGAAAGTGAGTTATTCCCACTCTCTATTCATTTTATTGTTCCCTGTAACCTTACATTCCTACCTAGCAGAGGAGGCCACTGTACTTTGAGCAATGCATGTGTGTGTACACACTAATGTGCTTCTTTAGGAATTCAAGGTCTGTATTATAAACCACAGATCCTGGATCATTCTTAAAGCTCCTAATTGATTTTAAAAGTAGCAGAGCACTATTAGTTGGAAAACAAACCATTGTTCTATCAAGAAAGTTAGTCTGGACAGAAGACGGAGGAGGTTTAAAAGCAGTTCATGAGCTTTTGACTGAAGCATCCCTCTGGGAATAAAATAAGGGAAGAGAGGAATGGCTTACTTTTTGTATGACACTTTGCCATACTAGAAGGGGGGTCTGTCTACATTTTCAAGAACCATGATGTTCAAGGCAAGAGTGAAGTCATCTGTATTTTGCTATATATCGTAATACTAGTTTGCAGATACTGAATTGTGAAGAAGGCATGGTTGACACTGTTCTGGGCACTTTGAATATGGCAAATCATTCATTCTTCATGGAAGGAAAGTGGGAGGTGGTGTTATTTCTTCAAGCTCATATTACTAAAAAAAGTTCTCAAAAAAAACCCACAGGGCTGGAGAGATGGCTCAGTGGTTAAGGCACTTGCCTCTAGTGCCTAAGGCCCTGGGTTCAATTCCCCAGGATCCACATGGGCCAGACCCACAAGATGGTAGCCCTGCTGCACTCTCTCTCTCTCTCTGCTTTAAAATGAATAAATAAAATATAAAAAGCCCACAAACAATAAGTTATAGAGCTAGTATTGAATCCCAAAGAACCTGACTGTATATCTACCAACCAGACATTTTCATCAAACATTTATCTATTATTATTATTTGCATATGTGTATAAATGCATATGTATGGGTGTACTTGTGGAGGTCAGAGGACAACTTTGGAATACTGGTCCTTTCCTTTCACATTATTTGAGACAAGAGCTCTCTTACTGCTGTTTGACCACTATAAAGGCCAGACCAGTTGGTCTGCAAGTTTCAGGATTCAACTGATTTCACCTCCATCTCAATAGGCTCATTGGGAATTATTAACATGTAGGTTTTCAGATCAAGCTCCTCTTAACCACTAAGCCATCTCCACAACCCTTCAGCAAGCATATTATTTCTTCCTTCTCTCTCTTTTTGCTTTTTTGTGTTTGTGTTTGGCTTACATGAATATACATGTGCGCATGTCTGTATGTGTGTGAGCACTCATATATGTGGGTGGTTGTCCATGTGTGTCCTCAGTGAGAACAATGTGGTATTTGAAAACAATTTACTTGTTGGTATGGGAAATTCACAATGTAATCAATGCCCTACATGAAAATCCATAGTAATTACAAAAGGAGAAAAAGTTTAATTTTGGAGTGATTACAGCTGAGTTCCAGAGGAGGGGCTGACCAACTATGGGCAAGTCTGTGCCTCTGATTATTTCATAAATTCTTAATGGAATGTAGCATGGTCATTATTTACACATTGTCCATGGTTGCTTTTGTGGCACAATAGCAGAGTTGAGCTGGTGAGACAAAGACCATCCTGGCTCACAGAGTCAAACATATTGACCATTTGAGCCTTTACAAAATATCTTTACAAAATATCTGCTGCTTGTCATGTTGGCACATGCCTGTTATTCTGGAACTTGAAAGGCAGAGGCAGGAAGATCAAGAGTTCAAGGCCAGCTAAGACTGCATAGTGAGACCCTGTGTCAACATAAACATATAGGGGGTAGGAAGATGGCTCAATGGGTAAAACGCTTGCTGAACAAACATGAGGACCTGGATTCAGACACCCCCACACCCATATAAAATATGGGAATAGTAGTATATGATTGTAATCCCAGCTCTGGGGAGGTAGACACAGAAGGATCTCTAGGGTTGTTGGCTAGCTACTCTAGCAGAGCGGGTGACCTTGGGTTCATAGAAAGGTCACGTTTCCAAAACTAAGGTGGAGAACAATTGAGGAGGAGACCTGATATATATCCCTGGCCTCCACACACCCATTTTTTCAAATATCTCATGGTCCACTCTGAGGTAAAAGAAAATCAGGTAAGCTGGGGTAATATGCCTACTTGTCCATTGAATTTTCTCAAACATCACAATTAATTGTTGTACATATCCATTCCAGTAAAATTTTCATATTATATCATTAATATGATATTATTAATGCTCTTGTTGCACCTGCTCAGACTTGTTTTCTCTGAATTTAATTTGATTCATACAGAGAGAGAGAGAGAGAGAGAGAGAGAACATTCAAGAAAAGCACAGGATCTCCTTTGCTGATCATAAGGTTACATCCTGATAAGCTCTAATAAATGTAAACTACTGAGCATCACAGTAGTTTAGGGCACTGTAGAGTGTCATTGTCTAACATCATTATCACTTGATGTTGACATATGATAGGACCTGCAGTTGGCTTTCATTGCACAGCAAACGAGAGAACATCCTACCACATTCTGCTAGCCTGGGAGAAGATCAAATTTTAAAGTTTGAAATAAGGTTTTCACCGAATGTGTAATGTTTTGGCACCACTGCAAAAGTCAAAACATGATCTTGCCATCAGTCAGGGGCCATCAATCCAAGAAAAATTCTGGTCTCTCATTTAAGATGGGGTCTACTTTATTTGTTCCTAGAGATCAAGAACAGAAGTGAGTTCCCTGAAAAGGAATGATTCATTCAGAAGGAGTTGTGGAATCAGGATCATTGAACATAAAAGATTAATACTAATCATTGACCTCTATATAGTGTTGTGTGATTTAGAAAATACATTCCCCCTTCCCTACTAATGATCAACCCAGCCTTCTCTTTTCTATGGGTGCCTAAGGATTGGTCCTAATTCCATTGCAGAGTGTTAAGGCTGCTGATACAATCTCAGCTGAGCAGGTCCTGGTTCGGAGCACATTACTTATTCATGCATTTGCTGATGGAGATGGAACTCCAAGCATAACATCAGTAGATCTAGAATGTGGTACTTTGACATCTTCTGTCTCTTCCAATCTGGTCCTTGCATGTCAAAAAGAAGAAAAAGTGCATCACTTAAAAGTGCATCTGCCACTGACGTGCTTAGAAACATGTCACAGCGAGTGGTGAAACATTATTAATTCCTTTTGCCTTCGAAGAATAATTCATGCACTTACAAGTATAATCTGCATCACAATGAAATATTTGGATGTAAGCGTAGGTGTAATTAATGCTGGAAAATCTCTGAAACAAGGGAAGCAAAGAAATTAGCAGTTAAGTCAGCTTCAGACATAATCAGTTTGCCAGGGAATTTAGGGAAGTGCTACAACCTTGCGGAGTCCTGGTAATTATGAGGACCAGTGAAGGGAAGAAATGTAAGAGCTGCTTCCAAAGCCCTTGGTCCTGTGAATGAGGCATGAGTGACTCATGCTAGTTTTACAAATTCTCCATAATTTAGACCTTTAATTTAGTTCTATATAACAACTATTTATTGAGTCCCTATCATGTGAAAAGTTCAGATTTGGACATAAGATGGTGCAAATATAATAATGGTGTAGTGGATACCATTGGTCCCCAGACAAGATCTGTTTTCTATGATCGAAGTCTTATCTACTATCATTTCACAGCTGCCCTCTTCCTCAGAGTGTAACCCATGACCAAATGGAAACAGCCTGACCATGGAAAATATTTCTTTCTCTTCTTCCATGGGGACAGCTGACATGGAGTATCTGGATGGTAAGAGAATAGAAACGGACAGATCACTTTAAGTCAGAACTAACTCTAATACATTTGGCCTCAGCACTCTCTATGGAATCTGGCTAGAGCTGGATTTCAACTCAGCTCCTCCTTCTGCTCAATCTTCCTCCCCTGCCTTCTTCATTCCCTCCTGAGGTCACTCCTTCAGTTAAATCTCAGACACTGGTATTCCTGTATCAGACTTTATCTCCAGACAGCCCCACCTAGGACACAGTGTTATCTCTGCATCAGTTACCAAGGACATGGCCCAGTTAAGTGATTTGCATGCATTATCTTATTGGGGCTTTAAAATTACTGTCTTACTTACTACCGAAGCAGGCTCAGAGATGCTAAGTGCTGCAAGTCTGGCAAAGAGAGAGCCAGCTTTCTCATCTGTCTGAGTCCAGAGCCCTCATACCATCTTGCTGCCAGAGCCGAGTATGATGCATGATTATGTATGTGCTACCCACAGGAGCTATGGTTTAACTGACAGAGAAAACAAATGAAAAACCTTTATCACAGAGATCCAAGAAAGGCTTTAAGCTTTCAGAGGAAAGACACTCATATCCAGGCTAAAATTAACATGCCTGTTTATGGAGATTTTTATCAGATGCTTACACAAAGGCCATCCTGGTCTCTCAGGTTTTCCAGATGGACTCAAGCTGCTGTATAGTTTGGTGTGTTTCATGCTTTGGACCTACAGAGTAGTCATGTGGATGAGATGGAGGAGTCTGAGAGGTCTCTGTTGTAGTCAGTTTCTCATTGCTGGGATGATCATCCAACCAGACACAGTTTATGGGAAAAAGGGATTTATTTCAATTTACAAATCCAGGGTAAGTTCCATCAATGGTGGAAAAGGCTGGCTCTCTAGCACAGATCCAAGCAGAGAGAAAACCCAATTAGCAAGTAAACTCCCAAAGCAGCAAGCAGGAATGCCAGAGCTTGAACTTCTATCTCCACACCTTGGGCTGGAATTCAGAACCTTCCCCAATGACAGGCATCCTCCAATAAGCTTCTAGAGACTTAAAGCTAGAAGCTTAATTTTAAGAACACCTGAGGCTATAGGGGACATACATTCATATTACACCACCATGTTCACAATACATTGGCTCCTTATTCAGCTGTCACCAATACTTTGATTGGCATTTAAAAGTTAGCATGAGATGTGCCGCTACCAAGGACAATAGGGGCAGGACTATTAATAGATAATAGAAAGAGGGACTCTTGCTCTTTTTTGGCATGTGTGTATGTGTATAGTGTGCATTACTGGTTGTGCATGTTTGTACATGCTTACTAGTGTATGTGTGAGTGAGGCTGCCAGAGGTTGGTGTTCGGGGTCTTCCTCAATCACATTCCACATTATCTTTTGAGATAGGGTCTCTTGGAGAACCTTAAGTTTTACCAAGTCAGCTAGACTGGCTAGCTAGCCATCAAGCTGTAAGGGATCCTCCTTTCTCCTCCTCCTCAAAGTTAGGATTATTGGCATGTACCGCCACCTCTGACATCTCCTTGAGTACTGGGGACCTGAATGCAGGTACTCATGCTTGTGTAGCAAGCCCTTTGCCCATTGAGCCATATCCCTACCCCCCCCCCCCGTTTTTAATAATGACAAAGGAAGAGTTATATTCTTTGACACTCCAGTCTCTGAAACTGGCCCAAAAGTTACAAAACACTTCTAAAATGACCTTATTTTGACTTTTGTCACAACTAATCCAGGAGAGATAGGAATAATAAAACCGAAGAGGATGGTGCATTTTAGGGTGTATTTTGAACTCATGCTGATACATCTTAAAGGACTTGCTCATGAGACTGAATGTGTAATGGCATCAAAATCCCTCTCCATTGTTTTGCCACACTTAGAAATTAATATGCTTTGTTTTGTCTGCGGGTTTCATGCAGAAGAGAACTAATCTGCATTAATCTGCAGTAGTTCATTGTCCCACTGGGAAATGAGCTGGCAGGGATTACGGCTGCCAACATTGTGATGTTTCTTCCACACGGTGCCCTGGGGCAGATCTTCCTATGGAATAGCACTCATGCATGGGGGGGGGGGATGGGACAAAATCAAATGCAAATATTTCTTCTGCACCTCGGTTTGCTTAGGTGTTATTTTCGTAGTAAGCTGTGGCTACTTTTGCTCTGCTTGGAAAGGAAGACATACACGTGTGTGTCAACATAGAGCTTCCTCATAAATACAAGAGGGCTGTTCTTTAACTATCAGAAAAGAGTATTATGTCTGTGTGATTTGGTCTTTGGCAAAGGTATAGGATCTCAGTTTCATGCACAAAATGATCCCAGTCATGTGCCTCTTACCTCTGTCTCTGTGTCACCTTAAGAAACAAATCAAATCATGCATTTGAAAGTACCTGGCAGACTAAATGGCAAATTAAATGTAGAGGCAGTTTATGATTTTTCTTTTGTTCTTGAATCTCAGTGACTTTTCTCTAAGCTAGGTCAATCAATTTTACGTTAATTTATGTGACATTTTTTTGTCATCCCTCGTGGTAGGAAAAGATCCTTTCTGAAATGCTCTCAGCATTTGTTTCAAGGATGGAGGATTGCTGTGTGCTCGCTGTGTCTGAGAAAATGTCTCCTATGAACTGTGACTACGCATGGGAAGTTGTGTACGAACTAATGGAAGCCAAAGGTTACTAATCACATAGCAGGTCAGCTTTGCAGAGGGAAGAAGTTCAGCTTTGTGAAAATGTTTCTGTTCAGGAACTCGGGCAGCTGTTCTCCTTTGAACTTGAAGGGATGCATCATTTCATTGTTTTAAGATTATAAGGACCTGCGAAAGGTCTGTAGCTGCAATCTGTTGATGGATTTCTTTCTTTTTGTCTGTTTTCTAGGCAATAAAAGGCAAACTTTTACTCAAACAGTGCAAGTTACAAATCTGAGTAGATGTGGAAGGGATTACCCCCCCCCCCCCTGTGTCTTTTAGGGAACTTTCATGGATGTGAGAGAAAAAATGAGAATTTTTATTTATTTTTTCTATTTTGGATCTAATACTTTATTTTTTAAAATATTTTATTTATTCATTTTTCAAGCAGATAGATACAGAGAGAGAAAGAGAGAGCACAAGAGCCACCACCTTGTGGGTCGGGCTTATGTGGGTACTGGGGAATTGAACCCAGGGGCCTTAGGCACTGGAGGCAAGTGCCTTAACCGCTAAGATATCTCTCCAGCCCTGGATCTAATACTTTATTGTAATGGGGGAGAGGGAGAAGTAGAGAGAGATATGAAAGAAAAAGAAGAGGAGAAAGAGATGCATGGACTAGAGAAAGAGGAAGAGAGAGGGGACAGGGAGAAGTAGAGGCAGAGAGAGAGACAGACAGAGAGAGAGAGAGAGAGAAAGGAAAAAAGAAGGAGATACAAGCATTTGTAGCAGGAGACCCAAAAAGAGCTATTAAAGAATTGTATAGGGGAATTGTTCTTCTGGAAATTTCTCCATGCCTTTTACATGTGGTTCAGCTTAGCATGTCTTATGTCAGAATTTAAAGGAACCCAGACATGGAAAGGAATCAGGACAAGACCTCAGGGTAACTGGCTTCCCTTGGGATTCAGTTCTTATACCACACCAGCTTGAGTGACTGAAAAGGCATTCATGCCTGTTTCTTCCAAGCTTCTCCTACAGATTGGAAGACAGGCTCAGATCAACTCTAGTCTCCTGGCTCGTGGCCATGTTTCTTCATAAATCACTAAATGTATGAAATCAGATCTCCTGGAGAGAAGATAGAAATAAAGCAGACAGTTTGGGTTTCAGTAGACACGAGTCTTCTGCCATACTCATAATTGACCTTTAGAAAGTGTGTTTGAGTTTAAAAGCCAAGTTACTAAAACTAGTTATATCATTTGTAGGGTATGGTCAAAAACAGATTTGTACTCCAGTTCACGACCAGTAGAGGGCGAACAAGTTAATACAATCTTTTGAGCTGTGTAGGCTCTCAATTCATGCATGGTTGTGAATAAATAAAACAAAGAACCAAGTTAACCTAAATATTTGAAGACAAACCCTTCAATCAATATCCACTACCTGGGGGGAAACACAGTTTGTTTTATATACTGTAGTCATTCGTGAAGGAGCAATTAAAGTGTAGCCTGTCCATTAAACCCTAGAAGCAAGCAGAGACTATCCATCACCATCAAGGCCCAGGACCATCAGTGGAAGACAAGCATGGGACTTGCCATGTGTTTCCAAAACAGTTGTTGAAATTGCATGTTGGCAACAACAAAAAGCTACCCTCTGTCAGAGTGAAAGGACCTCCATATCAATGTGATGGGGAGTGACTCACCTCATGTCCCAGACCTCTCTACATAATTTCCAAGGACTTGGCAATAATCTAATCAGCATTTGAGTAGTCCACCTCTCTGGTTCACTCAACAAGCGGTGTAAATCAAAGCAGCTGTTGATTAGAGCCGGAGACAGGTTTGCAGCATCTAGGAATGGAATGGATGGCCTTATGGCCAAGGAAGGGTTTTTATAGTCTTCAGATATGAGCAAGATCAGTGTAGAGAGTGAAGGAGTGAAGACAGATATAAATTCTCAAGGAATTCATTCAATCGTGCATCTGGAAAACAGTCTCTGGAACCCCAATGCTTGCCAGCTCACCGCACCTACCCAAAGCTGGGAGATAAGTACTTGTAAGATAATTGGCTCCAATTAAGGAGCTAATTAAACCATATTCTTGAGCAAGAAGTATATTAAACTATTCAAGGATTATCAGCCTTTATAGAAAATTTATTCCCTGTAGTCACAATATGTATTTAAGGTCTCCTGCTAAATATTTTACATGTATTTCTTTGAGGTTTCATTTCTATTATGTTGTACAAAAACTCCTGATCTACAAGGGTTTTAAGGAAATAGTAAAATATCTCACAACTGGAAAGCTAACAACTATGTCATGTGTGTGCATTGTGTTCACAAACCGCTCACCTATAAAGGCTCAATAAATACGTTCAATATGCAAATTGTAATCACTGTCACTTAATGAAACTTGCTCGATAGGTCCTATACATCATGCTAAGTGATGTGGATCTCCCACAAACACTTCTGCTTGTGTGGTAGATAGCAGACTTACTGCCATTTTATGGGTGAGGAACTAGTTAAGTTCCTTGCTCACAATAATATGGCAGTAAAAAGAAAGGTGTGGATTTGAACCCAGGTCTCATTCCAGAGCTGGAGCTTAACAAGTAGACAACAGCTTTTAGTGTTTAAAAGTTCATCACTGAAGAATTGGAATGAAGATTCCTTGACCCTGCTCCAGCCATTCAACCCTGATCATAAAAAGAAAAGTCGTCAAGAAGTTATAAAGTGACATGCAGGCCTCACCCCAGGTTAGCAGAGCCAGAATCTCCACAAGTATGGATTCAGGTTTCAGAGAGTACAGCATATAGCCAGGGTAAATAAACTACATGCAGAGGTCTCAGAGGGAGACTTTTCTTGGTCTTAAAGCTTATATTGATTACGTAAGTGATTTATATACATGTATCACAGATTTGATCATATTTACCCATTGCCAGTTCCCTTATCTTCCCAGATAGAAACTGTTCAACTCTCATTTATTATATGTAAATTTTTAATCTAAATTTCAAAAATGATAGGAAACATGTGATGCTTGTCTTTTTGTGTCTGGCTTATTTTATACCACAATGATCTCCAATTCCATTCACTCTTCTGCAAATGCCATAATTTTGTTCTTTAAAGAAATTTCCAGCCAGGTGTAGTGGTGTTCGCATTTAATCCCAGCACTTGGGAGACAGAGGTAGGAGGATCACTGAGATTGTGAAGGTACCCTGAGACTACATAGTGAATTCCAGATCAGACATGGTCTACAGCAAGACCCTACCTTGAAAAGTTATCAAGCAAAAAAAAAAAAAAAAAGGAAAAAGAAATTTCCATTGTATATATGCACTACATTTTCTTTATCTGCTTTTCTAATTTGTTTTTCAAAAAAAAAATACTTTTATTTATTCATTTGCAAGAGAGAACACCAGCATTGCAGGGCATCTTAAACATCAGGTGAACTCCAGACACATGTGCAACTTTGTGTGTCTGGATTTATGTGGGTGCAGAGGAATCAAAGCTGGGCTGGCAGGCTTTGCAAGCATGCACCTTTAACTGCTGAGCCATCTCTCTAGACCTTGATGTTTACTGATGTTGTCTGATTCCGTATCTTAGCTATGGTGACTAGTTTAGCAATAAACATGAATGTGTAAGTATCTCTCTTGTATGTAGAGCCTATATAATTTACAAACATTCCATAATAAAATTCCTTAAAGATCTCTTCTGTTAATTAATCTCAACT